>WELA01008249.1:312-17010 GCA_009602735.1 Mesotaenium endlicherianum | reverse complement strand
ATATATATATATATATATATATATATATATGTGTGTGTGTGTGTACGCATAATATTTACATTGTGTTAGAAAGTTCTAAACAAGAAAATGTAAAGCTAATTATTTTAATTTATGTTGAAGTTTGGAATATGAGTTCTATGTAAATATAACATCTATACGGTGCAATTAAGGTTGAGAAGTGTCAAATACATAAACATTGGTACATATTACTTGTAACATAAAACTTTTACATGTATTCGGTAATAAGATACAAATGTAAATTGTTTTTCTTCATGATGACGATTGTGTTAATTTATATTAAATGAATCTACAAGCAAAGCTTCTCCGTTCTTACTTCATCATAGCTATCTTGTTACTACAATTTTATTATACTCATGTGTACATAAGTTTAACTAACATAATGATGCCATTTTACCTTTTAATAGACTTGTTTGTTTGGATTGAACTACTAGCGGCAATTTTCATATGAAGACTTATTTTCATGAATATCTTTACGTATAGATGTTTGGCTGCATATGGTCTACTGTACCTCTCACGAACTTTGACAAAATTCAATTTACGGTATTAAAAGAATAATCATCTTATAAATTACTAAAAAATATATTAAAAAATTGATTGTTATAGGCACAATTCTATGTGTATATAATGTAAGACACAAGTTATTGTATTGAAATGATATGTATGTACCCAGGGTTAGTTTTTGTCATGTGCTTGCACACCTGTAAATAATACAAAATTTGACCAATTTTTTTGTGTACTTTTAAGACATTGAAATTATAGATAAATTTTTGGTGATATATCAATAAATATAATATATTCTTTGTTTTTGGAAAGCAAGAATAAAAAACAGTGGTGAACCATACTTGTTTTGAACATTAAATTGCAATTGTATTAGGAGTGATTACAATTTTATTTTTTTTGAAAGTTCTAAGCAATATATTTAATTAAGATGTGTATTCTTCCTTGGTATGTTAATATTTGTATAAGTTATTTAACTACCACCAAAGCACAACGGCAAGGCAACTAGTCCGGGTGAGACAATTATCAATGTCGTTGATGATAAACCATGAGAACTTTTTGGCCATCAAGAGATTGCACGTGGGTAAACTGGGTGGGTAATAATTGTATACAAGTCTTATATAATCATAGGTGCGTTAAATTACATGTTTTTCATTCCCAAAATAATCTTATGAGGAAAAGTGCACTTATTTGTAATCCAACAAAGGTCAACTTGAGAGATGGAGCAGACACTTTTCTAATAAAATCCCAGTCCTCTTTCAAGGGTATATCTAGTACTTTAAACTAAAATTTTGTAGCAAGCCAACGGCGGCCTTGCGTGCTAAAACACATCTTGGGTTCGAGAAGGCCTCAGGTAATCTAGTGGAGCCTCTAATCTCGATGCATTATCAAGCAATCCAATGAGAAACCAGCAAGCGTCCCCATTAACTCTAATAAACAAATAGACATTAAATTTATGTCAACAAATGCCACCATAATGTTATTTTTTGGGCAATGAACAGCAACTTTATGAAATAGAAAAGGATCACCTGGCCCCTCGCAAATTTAAAGGTTGACAAGCTACGCCTGAGCACAATATTATGGAAGAGTTATTAACTTTGACTTGTGAAGCCAATGTATACTTTTATAGTACTACTTTCAGCTTTGGCCATGTTCTGAAGTAACAAGTGACAGGCCAAGATTAAATCTAAGTCACCGCATTGTACTTGGTTGAATGGACGAGCAAGAAGGAGGTCAAGAACTGTACTTACTTACCAATCAGTACGTATAGACGGGGCAATATCAAGCCAAGGCCCCTCGTATCTATCACGATGACAAATGGAGACTTAAGTTGTCCTAGCCCATTGAAATGAATAAACTGACCAATAAGCAATTATCCATTTGATAAAAGCTCTTATATCAGCAAATAGTTTTTATGATAGTCATTGGTTAACTTATTAATCAACAAAATACCACACAACTAGCATAAGCGATTCTCACAATGAAATAAAAGTAACGAACATCAACCATGCCATCAGTAAACTCATACATAAGCAAGAATAGTAAGCAATTCGTGTAATGGCTTGCAGCCTTGGATGCAGATTTTCTCTTAGTAGTTTGTACAGAGAGTTGACCTCGTTTGCACTGCCGAAATTGGTAGCAATACCTTGCATATGTACATTGAATGAATTTATCGTTCAACGGCAAGTGCGATGGCACAACCTACCGAAGAGTTGACTTCGTCGGTAAGACATCGGCTAACAAAATCCACAGCCATCTCTTATCACCGCGAATTGCCATCCGCCTGAGGCGTTATCTAGCCATTCATTTAGAAGCATTACTTGGCAATTTGCTATTACCACTTAAGGTGGTCAGTTGGCTATTAAAGAATGTGTCAGCAAGCTAACTCAAATGGACTTCAACTTGCTGCTCTCGCCTGAGTCATTATGCTGATTATATTAAAAATCCTACAAATTGAATGGTAATTAAAATCTAACAAACTGAACTTAATTAAAAATTACAATTAATCGAATAATGTACCGACCAATATATTGATTCATTATACCAATCTCGTTACTTGACGCCATCAAATCCTATTGGATTAAAAAAATCCAGAATGGAAAAAATATTTGTCGAAAGGTCCCACAAAATAAGGGGTTCGAAGGGGGGAAGGGCCCTACGGGAAGAATAAAATATTGATGTTTCTTTGGCCAATCTTGACCATCGTGACGAGTGGTAGTGGACACTGTTTGTCATGGGCCACATCATCACCCCATATCATTGATTGAGGTTTACTTTCTAAGGTCAATCAAGCTCAATTGACAAAATCAACCAAGCGGTCCAAGCAGCCCCCTTGCTTGCAATAGTATGTCAAGGACCAAATCCTGATCCCTTGAAAGCAAAGTTGCTGGCAGCCAACAGTTTGATATAGCATTGTCGTCTTCGAGAAGGAGGGTCCCTTCTGGAATCAACTAGATTCTACAAATATCGTACACGAGGAAGTCTTTTCTCTTTGTCAAAGTCTACAAAAGGTCCAACTTTACAATGTGAAATTTGAAATTCTTGTCATGATTTATTGAGTCGAGGTTGACATACAAAACCGAGCTGCACTTGTGTGAACCAGCAATCTAGAAAGACCAACTTTGCATTGACCTTGCGCATCTATATGTTGATTTTTTCTAGATTTCCAAGTCACCAAAGTGTAGCGCGTCGAAGCATCTTCCAAACGGTACCGGTTTCGCGTCATTTGGTTAAGTATCGAGCGAGATAGGCGCTATCTAGTCCGCATCCCTTTTGTCCCCTAACGGAATCACACCAAATGGCCAACTTGTGACTCAATGTACCCAAAGGTGACATTGTTGGCTATTCATGACCCCAAGGACCCCTAGCTTTGTACGCATAAATCCGCAAAGCCCCTTAGACTACATAAGTCTTGCATTTCCATGGTATAAGTGCATCATTGAGGCTATAACTTGGTGATTGCATCACCTACTCTTAGAGGAAGCTTCCTCAAGTTCCAGATTCACTTTTGAGGCGCTATCTAGGTAGAATCACCCAAGGTAAGCTCCACCAATGAGAGACACATAGCATATTCCACGTGCTTTGCTTTGATTGGTTTGAGTTATGCTTAGCCTATAGGAGTGCTAGTACATGCCTTGTACACATCAGTGGACATTGGAGAGCCTCCTAGAGTGACCGCATACATCGGATCCGCCGCATACGACGCCGGGTTTTGAGGAGTATAAGTACTAGAGATGTCCCTAGAGGAATATCCTTTTAGAAGTCCCATTACGCCAACTGTAAGTAACAGAGATTATCAGTAAAGCTTACACTTTTAACTGTTATGTTTTCAGGACCACTTAGTTACTCTCTTGTGAAGAGCAAGCCCTCCTGGCTTCCAGTCACTTGAAGAACTTCACAAGTGGTGAGCAAAGTCACAGCTTAATCCCTTGCATGGAACTCCTCTTGAAGATTATGATGTGCTTCCAGTGATCTTTTGGGCCAAACTTCATTAGTTGTTTTCCTACCAGATTACAATCTTGAGGTGCTCACTCTGGAGAGTACACGCTCCTTACTTCTAAAAAGATCTCTCTTTGCTTGCAAGCAATTAGAATCTTCAGCATATGCCTACCTGTAGTGGGCGTTCTTATGAGCCATACTACGAAGGGATTAGTGAAGAAGACTCAGACTCCGATCTCAGCACACTGAACCCTCTGAAGAAGAGCAAATCGTGCTCCAGCGCACAGCAGTTGCTTCTGAGCCACCGTCCCAGTGGGCTCATTACGATTCCTGGTATCCTATGGCAGGTGACCAAGAGGTCAAGATTGACAGGTCCGCCTATCGCTTCAGCGGCAGTGTAATGAATCAGTATATCAGTAGATATAATATTCATTTAAATATACCAGTTAATTATGTTCAGCTTGCTGAACTTTATGTAGTATTGAGTCTGCTGTACTTTATATAATAATCAATTCAATGACTCAGCCGGAAGCAGCAGGCTGAAGTCGACTTAAGTCAGCTTGCTGACACATTCTTTGACAGCCAGCTGACTTCCGTACTTGGTAGCAGCAAACTGCCTAGATATGCATCTAAGTGTGGGGTGGTAGATGGATGGCCAGATGACATCCCTAGGATGGATGGCGATTCGGGATGATGGGAGATGGCAGTGGATTTGGTTAACCGAGGTCCTACCAACGTGGTTAACTCCCGGGTAGGCGGTGCCATCGCACTTGCCGTTGAACAGTAAACTCATTCCGTGTACATATGCTAGGATTGCTCTTTAGTTCGGATTCGGAAACGAGGCCAACTCTCTTGTACAGCTTACTGAGAGAGATCTGAATCCAAGGCAAGAAGCCATTGATACGCACTGTCTTCTAACCTTGCTTATGTATGAGTATACTGATTGCATTATTGATGCTACTTTACTCGCATTTGATTTACGAGTGTTATTCACTGCTAGTATGTTGTCCTTTGCCGTTTAACCAGTTAAAGGAAAATACCATAAAGATTACTTGCTGATATAAAGATCTTTATTAATTGTTAATCGCCTATTTGGTAAGTCGATTCATTTCAGTGGTATCGGAGCAGTTATCACAGTCTTCTTTGTATGGTAAGGACAAGGTCTCAAACTAGCAACTCCCGAGACAAGGAGAACCAGGATAACGAGAATGTCGAAAATCAGGCTGAAAGCCATGTAGCGAGAACCCGTACCTATTCTGAAGCAGTGGCAGATACTGCAGATAGAGAGGCTGCAGATGAGGTAGCTGCTATTGCCGCAGTTGCAGCACAGCAAGCGGAGGAGGAGAGAGCCAGATTAGAAGCTGAACAATTAGCGAAGGCTGCTGAAGATACAGAAAGGAGGGGAGGACAGCCAGCTGACGAGCGCACTGTTGACGAACTTATGGCATCAAGGGCCAACGTTCAGAACCCACCTCCTGCTGTACAACTCAATGTACCCCTAGGTCAAATACGTGACCGGCTGAATGCGGCAGGAATTGCTGCTGCAGGAGCAAGAGGGATTGTTGAGGACACTACTCAGCGAGTAGATGCCAATGCTGCTGCTGCATTTGCTAAGCTACCACCCCAAAATGTAGACTTGGGAGCATTGTTCGTTCAGATGCAGTCGCAAATGGCGACCATGTATCAGTCCCAGCAGGAGGACAAAAGAATCATAATGTCCCTACTCCGGGACAGAGACCAACTGGGGTCTCACACCACTAGTGGTGGTGGCCGAGGGCCTAGTAAGCCCAAGCCGAAACCTCCCCAGGACTATGATCCTGAGGGAAACAGAAAATATTACCTGATCAAGTTTCTCGCGGATGTTGAGCAGTGGCTGGAGAACTACCCAGAACTGCAAGATTACGAGAAGGTCAGGCACACCGGTGCGCTACTGAAAGGCAGTGCCGCAGACTGGTGGCTTTACTGGAAGGAAGAGCGTAAGGCTCGGCAACTCGGTGACCCTACGTGGGTAGAGTTTGTCGAGAAGTTGCATGAGAAGTTTGATGTCATCAACCAGCAGGAGAAAGCTATCTATGCGATGATCTCCCTGACACTGAAGCAGACCACTTCAGTTGCTGAGTTTGCTCAAAAGTTCCAAGAGAACATGATGAAGCAGCCTGATTTGCCAGAACGGTATAGGATAGCATACTTCAGGTATGGCTTGAAATCCGAGGTCTCTGGTCATTTTGCTGAGAAAAAGTATGAGAAACTGGCTGACTTGATCCAGGATGCTGACGCCTGGGATCAGCAGCAGTTCAATCACAAGCGCCAGAGTAACGCTTTGGTGTCTAAGATTGTCAAAAAGCCCCACGGTTCCTACAATGCAGTTGAAGGAGACCAGGCTGAGGATAATCAGGGTGATGAATATGAGTATGAGTACAATGCTATTCAGTCTAGAGGTAGAGGTGGTCCCTCTCGAGGTGGCTATGGAAGGGGTGGTGGTAGGACTAAGCCGAGACCAGCCTCAGCAAAATCTACTTGCTACCATTGTCAGCAGAAAGGCCACTACAGAGAACAGTGTCCGGTCAAGCACCTGCCTAAGGTCGAGAGAAAAGACCAGCCTTTAAAAGACAGCAACAGTCAGTAATCCAGTCTACTGACTGTGAGGATGCTAGAGATAGTGAGTCGTCACTAGCTGCCCTCGTAGCAGGTATTATGGGTCCTGCTGAACTGGATTCACTATGCATGCCTGACAACCAGATAAAGGAGACCATCAGCAATATAGACGTCCAGAGAGTGCACACTCTGGATGCTCTTGTTCCACCTGATGTCCAACATTTCTTTGCTACGTCAGGAGAACAATGCGAAAGTCAGGAAAAGACAGTCCCCCCTATCCTACTGCATTGCATGATTGCAGGTAGGAAGGTGAGGGCATTTGTTGACGGAGGGGCGTCACATACTTTTATCCACAAGGACTTAGTTAAGCGGCTAAGGCTGCCTACTGTCACCCAAGGGAATAGAAAAATATTCCTTGGAGATGCCTCAAGTATCCCGGGAGGAGTTATAACCAAGCCTATTGAGGTCCAGTTAGGTTCTGGCATTGCAGTTCTAACTGAAACGCTTACATTTGAGGTACTCAACACTGGCTTTTATGATCTCGTGCTAGGCAGGTCCTGGCTTAATAGACATCAAGCTGAAGTGTGTTGGAGCAGAGGTACAGTTAAAGTGAGAGGAGCCAGTGATGGGCAGACTGACTTGGCACCCACCAGTGCTCTTCCTCTTGTCCTGTGTGGATGGCAAATGAAGGAAAAGAAGAGGCTTCCAGAAGGATGCAAGTTGCTGAATGCAATGGAGTTCGTCAAAAGTTGGAACCAGAAGGAAGACAGAATGTTCTGTCTGCTGCTAAGAGAGGTACCTCCTCAACCTGAAGAAGTCGTGGAGAAAAAGGTAAGCCCTCCGGAGCACCCTGCTGCTGCAAAAATTGCTGCTCAGTACACGGATGTATTTAACATGCCTCCAGGACTACCCCCTAAAAGGGAAGTAGATCATAGGATTGACTTATTACCTGGGAGTCAACCACCCTGGCAACGCACTTATGGCTTGTCTTATGTGGAGAGCGAGGAGTTGAAAACACAGATTGCAGAGCTTGAGGAAAATGGTTATATTTCTCCCAGTAAATCACCTTACGGCGCACCCATCCTATTTGTGAAGAAAAAGAATGGCAGTATGCGAAAGTGTGTGGATTACAGAGCTCTGAACAGAATTACGATAAAGAACAAGTATGCTTTACCCAAAATCGAGGACTTGCTTAATACCCTGTGTGGGGCTAAGGTGTTAAGTAAGATAGATCTCAAGAGTGGTTATCATCAAATCAGAATTGCTGAGGGGGATGAACACAAGACTGCCTTCCGCGCACGTTATGGACACTACGAGTTCAACGTGATGCCATTTGGACTGACTAATGCTCCTGTGACCTTCATGGGTGCTATGAATGACATTTTCAGACCTTATTTGGATAAGTTTGTGCATGTTTTCCAAGATGATATTTTAATTTTCTCTAAAGATGAAGCTCAGCACACTGAACACTTGAAGAAAGTGCTGGACACTCTGCGGAAAAATCACTTGTATGCTAAGATGAGCAAGTGTGATTTCTTTAAGCAAAGTGTTGAATTCTTAGGCCACGTTGTCAGCAAAGAGGGCATCAGTGTGGATCCTAAGAAAGTCCAGACCATAAGGGACTGGCCAGTACCACAGTTTGTCTCTGAAGTTAGATCCTTCCTCCGATTGGCTAACTATTACTGGAGATTTATTGAGAATTATTCTACAAAGACCAGTACACTGACTGACCTTACTAAGAAAGACATAGGGTATGTGTGGGGGGAAGAGCAGCAGGCTGCCTTCCAGACCCTTAAAGATGCTCTTTGTTCTGTCCCAGTGCTAGCCGTGTATGACCCCAGCAAACTGGTGCAGGTGGTTACTGATGCCTCTGACTTTGCCATGGGTGCTATTTTGTTGCAGCCTGCTGACAAAACCACATAGCATGGCAAGGTACGGCAGGAGTGGCATCCTGTGTTGTACGAGTCTATGAAATTTAATCCAGCGGAGATTAATTACTCAGTGCATGATAAAGAGCTGCTAGCTATCATTCATGTGCTCAAACAGTGGAGAGCATACTTACATGGTAAAGCTTTTAAGGTGATTACAGATCATCTAGCTCTGACTCACTTCCAGAAGAAGTCCAAGCTGTCAAGGAGGGAGAACCGCTGGAGCCAGATGCTGGAGCAGTTTCAAGTCTAGATCGACTACAAACCAGGGAAGTTGAATCCTGCTGATGCACTCTCTAGAAGACCTGACTTGCAAGAAAGGAACTTTAGTAAGTATGCTGTAGATAAAGTCCTGTGTGCACTCACTTCACTAAAGGTGAAAGAGTCATTCCTTGAACAACTTAGGAAAGCCTACCTTTCTGACCCAACATTTGAGCCCAGCCCCACTACTGGTGTGTGTTGTGCTACTGCACTCGGGTATAAGCTTAAGGGAGGAGCCTGGGTTGCTGAAACCACTTCAGGCAGGCTGAAGCTGGTCATTCCTAATAACCTGGAAATAAGGTCCCTCTTATTGAGTCAAGCACATGACAATTTGCTGGGTGGGCATTTGGGGCAGGCCAAAACTGTTGCCAAATTGGCAAAACATTATCATTGGGAGGGATTACCTTGGGAGGCCTCGAAATACGTTAAGTCCTGTGACCAGTGTCAAAAGAATATGTCTAGGCACACACCACCGGGGGGCCTCTTACAACCGTTGTCCATCCCGGCTGGCCGTTGGGAAACAATATCCATGGACTGGGTGGTCACACTGCCACGAACTGCCAATGGGCATGATTCGATACTGGTAGTTGTGGATAAACTGACAAAAATGGTCATTTTCATCCCCACAACTGTCAAAGTCACTGCACTCGAAACAGCGAAACAGTTCTACAACCATGTAGTATGCCAACATACGCTACCCTCTAATATAATCTTAGACAGAGAGTCGAAATTTACCTCTAAGTTATGGAGGGCTTTAATGGGGTTAATGGGAGTCAAGCAGCTGCTCAGCACAGCAAACCACCCTCAGACTGATGGGCAGACTGAAAGAACTAACCGAGTTCTGCAAGAAGTACTGAGAGCCTATATTAACCAAAAACAAGATAATTGGGATGGCCTGTTACCTCAAATCCAGTTTGCGGTCAACAGTGCGGTGCACGCGTCAACGGGCAAGACTCCTTTTGAACTGAGCCTGGGTAGAGTCCCTAAGTCTTCTTTAGATGTGCTCGGGGAGTCTTTAACGCACCCTAAAAGGATTAACAATCCGATCTCCCTCTAGTTAACTCAGGAGTTTGCTGACACCCTGTCAGAAGTCCAACAAAACCTGCACAAAGCCCAGGAAAAACAACAAAAATAACGCTAATCAACACCGTCGAAAGCTGACATTTTCTAAGGGCGATTTAGTCAAACTGCATTCTCAGCACCTGTACCTCCCTGGTGTGGTCAAGAAAAAGCTTGGCCCTGTCTGGGTCGGTCCATATTCGGTGGTGCATCGTGTCGGTCAGAATGCTTACAAACTGAACATGTCAGCCGAATACAAGGGTCACCCGGTCTTTAATGTCTCCTTCCTGGAACCATACATCAAAGGTGATACACTGTTCACAGGTCGGTTACCTGTCCAACCGGGACCGGTCCCCGCTGTCCGGGACGGCGACCCTGAGGAATATGAGGTTGAGGAGATTTTAGACGCGCGCTCGGTTCGTCGATCGTCTAAATATGTCATGAAGTACCTCATTCGATGGAAGGGTTACGATGCCTCTGGGGACAATTGGGAATTTAAAGACCATTTGACTAATGCCAATGGGGCGTTGAAACGGTTCCACCTTCGGGCGGCTAGAGCACCTCCCTAACGGTCATTTCAGTTGACACGGGAAGGTGACAGGAGGTCCTGTCTCCATTGGGGGGGGAAATATATGACAGTTAGTGTGCAAGAGCGAGAAAGGGACAGTTATGTGAATCCTAAGTGTCAGCATAGTGACAGAGGGGACAGCCTGGCCCACATAAAGCACCTTTTCCTGAAGGAAAAAGGGCCTTGCACAGCAATACATCACTTAACACACTTGAAAACACATTCATACGTTTAAGTCTAGCGCATCGCAACTACGTCAACTCCTAGCAATCACCCTGTAAGGTAAACAGGAACGAATATACCATACTAATACGAACTTACTCCCTTCCTGCAACTCCTATGCCAAAGGTCGATATCCTACTAAGTTGTGCCTTGGTTACATGTGCAGAATGGCTCCCACCACACAAAAGGAGGACAGAAAGCGCAAGGCAAAAGAAGCCAGAAGGACAATGGAGCAATACCAGAAGGAGCTGGCGGCGACGTCCCTCACCAGGAGAGAACAAGAAAGGGTCCGCAAACAACAAGAGGCGGCAGAAGAAGCACAAAGGAAGAAGGATCAGGAAGCGGAAAACCTCAGGAAAGCTGAGGAGGAGAGACAGAAGAAACAACAAGAAGAAGCGGCAGCGGCAGAGGAGGAGAGAAGGAAATAGGCTGAAGCGGACAGGCAAAAGAGCTTGGCCACTTACAGGTATACTGTGGTGGGGGGCCACTACATTGATAACCTGAAGAAAGCATTGCTGGCAGCCCAGGAAATCAACAAGCTGGAACAGACAACATTGCTACAGAGGGAAGGAACTGCAGCACTGGATAGGTACATTGAGACACACACTGGTGTGGTCCTATACGAGGATTATGCCAAGATGGTGGGCTATACAGCAGATGAAATGAATCGACTTACCAAATAGGCCATTAACAATTAATAAAGATCTTTATATCAGCAAGTAATCTTATGGTATTTCCGTTAACTAGTTAAACGGCAAAGGACAATACACTAGCAGGGAATAATACTCGTAAGTCAAATGCGAGTAAACTAGCATCAATGATGCAAATCAGTAAACTCATACATAAGCAAGGTTAGAAGACAGTGCGTATCAATGGCTTCTCGCCTTGGATTCAGAGTTCTCTCAGTAAGCTGTACAAGAGAGTTGGCCTCGTTTCCGAATGCCGAACTCGAGAGCAATGCCTAGCGTATGTACATGGAATGAGTTTACTGTTCAACGGTCAGTGCGATGGCACCGCCTACCCGGGAGTTAACCACGTTGGTAGGACCTCGGTTAACCAAATCCACCGCCATCTCCCATCATCCCGAATAGCCATCCATCATAGGGATGTCATCTGGCCATTCATCTAGCATATCGCACTTAGATGCATATCAAGGCAGTTCGCTGCTACCGAGTACGGAAGTCAGCTGGCTGTCAAAGAATGTGTCAGCAAGCTGACTTAAGGTGACTTCAGCCTGCTGCTTTTGGCCGAGTCATTAAACTGATAATTATGTAAAGTCCAGCAGACTGATTATTAACTAAAGTTCAGCAGACTGACTACTAACTAAAGTTCAGCAGGCTGAACTAAATTAACTATTATATTTAAATGAATATTATATCTACTAATATACTGATTCATTACAATCCCTCCAACTTAACTTGTTGTCGCCTCGACAACATTAAACTGCAAAAGCTTTAAATAAAGAAACTGACCCTGACCAGCCTCCCTTACTGACTATCTTTTCAGCCTGTCACCTTAAGGGGTGGTTCCTGGGGCTTCAGGATCAGGGGACGGAGATCTGGACCTAGATCTGGACAGCCCTCTAGGTCTGTCAGCTGGCCTTCTAAAGAACCCTGTTTGCTCTAAAGTTGGCCCTCGAGGAGAACGGAGGATGGTGGCCTGCTCTTCAACTATTTGGGTGTTGATTCCCACATAGACAGGCATTCCAGTAGGATGCTGAAATACATTGGCTAGAGGTACATGCCCCTGAGCGGAGGGGGAGGCTGGCATACCTCTGGCCCACCCGCGTGTCCCTCTTCTGGCACCCCTGTCCTCTGGGGATTTCTGTCTGTGTCTGCTGCCCAGTACAGTCAGATCAGCTTCTTCCCCTGCTTGGGCAGGTGGGCTGGGGGAGCGAGCGCGGGGTCCAGTTGTCGCCATAACGGGGATCACATTCCACACACCTGATCGTGGTTCTTTAGGAAGTGCCACTGCCTCTCGCTGGGTATCCTGAGTACCTGCTGCTGATGCTTCTCCTCTGCCTTGTTCTCCTTCCTCATCCTCCTCATCCTCCTCCTCGGAGAGAGTAGGGGTCTCGTCCACTAAGTCGTCCTGCTCCCTAGTAGACATGGAGTAGTCTACCGACCTCCCTTTCTTAGGGCGCGCTGGAGGTTGCTTGGCCTTCAGCCTACTGATATCTATCCGGCCTGCATTCTTTGCCCATTTGACAAAGGCATGCTTTCCCTTAGAGAAGTAGTCTCTTCCCCTCCTCCTATGTTCCTTGGTCTCTGCATTCATATTGCTCAGGCATCCATTCAGCCTGGGGTCCCAAGGGGCAATGTGAGGTGGTAGGATGAGATAGCCGTCTAGGCCATAGTGGAAGTCATCCGGTTGGGCTCGGTCACACTCCTGCTTCTTATTTGTGACGGTCATCCACCTCCAGTCTGTTGGCTGCTGGTAGTACTGGGGTCCGTGCTCAGCCTTCCTCAGTTTACACGGGAACCAGTGGGGAGAGAACATCTGCTGTCCTGCTTCCCTGGCCAAGTACTCCCAGCTCCTTCTCTCAACTTCATTGTAAGCTGGCAGGAGTGTGAGGTAGAATACCGTATCCTTAAAGCTATCGGGCCGCATGCTCACCATCCGGATGAGTCTCTGATCTCCCACTATTCCCGGTATGGGGACCGGCTTGTCCTCTGAATCATCTGCGAGATACCGGGCCTGCTCTGCTGTATAGCCCACCATCTTAGCATAATCTTCGTAAAGGACCACGCCGGTGTGTGTCTCGATGTACCTGTCCAGTGCTGTAGCTCCTTCCTTCTGTAGCAGTGTTGTCTGTTCCAGCCTGTTGATCTCCTGGGCTGCCAGCAATGCTTCCTTCAGGTTATCGAAGTTTTGGCCACCCACCACAGTATACCTGTAAGTGGCCAAGCTCTTCTGTCTGTCCGCTTCAATCTTTTTTCTTTTCTCCTCTTCTGCCGCTGCCGCTTCTTCTTGCTGTTTCTTCTGTCTCTCCTCCTCAGCCTTCCTGAGGTTTTCCGCTTCCTGATCCTTCTTCCTCTGTGCCTCTTCTGCCGCCTCTTGTTGTTTGCGGACCCTTTCTTGTTCTCTCCTGGTGAGGGACGTCGCCGCCAGCTCCTTCTGGTATTGCTCCATTGTCCTCCTGGCTTCTTCTGCCTTGCGCTTTCTGTCCTCCTTTTGTGTGGTGGGCGCCATCCTGCACATGTAACCAGGGCACAAGTTAGTAGGATATGGACCTTTGTCATAGGGATTGCAGGAAGTATGTTAGTATTTAGTATAGTGGCTTCGCTGCTGTTTACCTTACAGGATGATTGCTAAAAGTTGACGTAGTTGCGATGCGCTACACATAAACGTATGAGTGTGTTTTTATCGCTCTCGCTCACTAACTGTCATATATTTTCCCCTCCAACTTAAATGGAGACAGGACCGCCTGTCACCTTCCCGTGTCAACTGAAATGACAGTTATGGAGGGACTCCAGCGGCCCGAAGGTGGAACCGTGTCAACGCCCCTTTGGCATTGGTCAAGTGGTCCTTAAACTCCCAAGTGTCCCCAGAGGCATCGTAACCCTTCCATCGAATGAGGTATTTCATGACATATTTAGACGATCGACGGACCGAGCGAGCGTCTAAAATCTCATCGACCTCATATTCCTCAGGGTCGCCGTCCCGGACAGCGGGGACCGGTCCCGGTTGGACAGGGAACCGACCTGTGAACAGTGTATCACCTTTGATGTACGGTTCCAGGAAGGAGACATTAAAGACCGGGTGCCCCTTGTATTCAGCTGACATGTTCAGTTTGTAAGCATTCTGACCGACACGACGGACCACCGAATATGGACCGACCCAGACAGGGCCAAGCTTTTTCTTGACCACACCAGGGAGGTACAGGTGCTGAGAATGCAGTTTGACTAAATCCCCCTTGGAAAATGTCAGTTCCCGACGGTGTTGATTAGCGTATTTTTGTTGGTTTTCTTGGGCCGTGTGCAAGTTTCGTTGGACTTCTGACAGGGTGTCAGCAAACTCCTGAGTTAACTGGAGGGAGACCGGGTTGTCAATCCCTTCAGGGTGAGTTAAAGATTCCCCTAGCACATCTAGAGGAGACTTAGGGACTCTACCCAGGCTGAGTTCAAAAGGAGTTTTGCCCGTTGACGCGTGCACCGCACTGTTGACCGCAAACTGAATTTGAGGCAACAGGTCATCCCAATTATCTTGTTTTTGGTTAATATATGCTCTCAGCACCTCCTGCAGAACTCGGTTAGTTCTTTCAGTCTGCCCATCAGTCTGAGGGTGGTTTGCTGTGCTGAGCAGCTGTTTGACTCCCATTAACCCCATTAAAGCTCTCCAGAACTTAGAGGTGAATTTTGAGTCTCTGTCTGAGATGATATTAGAAGGGAGCCCATGTTGGCATACTACATGGTTGTAAAACTGTCTCGCTGTTTCGAGTGCAGTCACTTTGACAGTTGTGGGGATAAAAATGACCATTTTTGTCAGTTTATCCACGACTACCAGTATTGAATCATGCCCGTTGGCAGTTCTTGGTAGTGAGACCACCCAGTCCATGGATATAGTTTCCCAGCGTCCCGCTGGGATGGGTAGCGGTTGCAAGAGACCTCCGGGTGGTGTGTGCCGAGACTTATTTCTCTGACACTGGTCACAGGACTTGACATATTTCAAGACCTCCCGGGGTAACCCCTCCCAATGATAATGTTTTGCCAGTTTGCCAACAGTTTTGGCCTGCCCCAAATGTCCACCCAGGAGACTGTCATGAGCTTGACTCAGTAAGAGAGACCTTATTTCCAAATTATTAGGAATGACCAGCTTCAGCCTGCCTGAAGTGGTTTCAGTCACCCAGACCCCTCCCTTGAGCTTATACCCGAGTGCGGTAGCACGACACATACCAGTAGTGGGGCTGGGCTCAAATGTTGGGTCAGAAAGGTAGGCTTTCCTAAGTTGCTCAAGGAAGGACTTTTTCACCTTTAGTGAAGTGAGTGCACACAGGACTTTATCTACAGCATGCTGACTAAAGTTCCTTTCTTGCAAGTCAGGTCTTCTAGAGAGTGCATCAGCAGGATTCAACTTCCCTGGTTTGTAGTCGATCTGGACTTGGAACTGCTCCAGCGTCTGGCTCCAGCGGTTTTGCCTCCTCGACAGCTTGGACTTCTTCTGAAAGTGGGTCAGAGCTAGATGATTTGTAATCACCTTAAAAGCTTTACCATGTAAGTATGCTCTCCACTGTTTGAGTACATGAATGATAGCTAGCAGCTCTTTATCATGCACGGAGTAATTAATCTCCGCTGGATTAAATTTCATAGACTCATACAACACAGGATGCCACTCCTGCCGTACCTTACCATCCTTTGTGGTTTTGTCAGCAGGCTGCAACAAAATAGCACCCATGGCAAAATCAGAGGCATCAGTAACCACCTGCACCGGTTTGCTGGGGTCATACACGGCTAGCACTGGGGCAGAACAAAGGGCATCTTTAAGGGTCTGGAAGGCAGCCTGCTGCTCTTCCCCCCACACATACCCGATGTCTTTCTTAGTAAGGTCAGTCAGTTTACTGGCCTTTGTGGAATAATTTTCAATAAATCTCCTATAGTAGTTAGCCAACCCGAGGAAGGATCTAACTTCAGAGACAGACTGTGGTACTGGCCAATCCCGTATGGTCTGGACTTTCTTAGGATCCACCCTGATGCCTTCCTTACTGACAACGTGTCCTAAGAATTCAAGATTTTCCTTAAAGAAATCACACTTGCTCATTTTAGCATATAAGTGATTTTTCCGCAGAGTGTCCAGCACTTTCTTTAAGTGTTCAGTGTGCTGAGCTTCATCTTTAGAGAAAATTAAAATATCATCCAGGAAAACTTGCACAAACTTATCCAAATAAGGTCTGAAAATGTCATTCATAGCACCCATAAAGGTAGCAGGAGCATTAGTCAGTCCAAATGGCATCACGTTGAACTCATAGTGTCCATAACGTGTGCGGAAAGCAGTCTTGTGTTCATCCCCCTCAGCAATTCTGATTTGATGATAACCACTCTTGAGATCTATCTTACTGAACACCTTAGCGCCAGACAAGGTATCAAGCAAGTCCTCGATTCTGGGTAAAGC
>WELA01008232.1:142349-168047 GCA_009602735.1 Mesotaenium endlicherianum | reverse complement strand
TACCGAGTACGGAAGTCAGCTGGCTGTCAAAGAATGTGTCAGCAAGCTGACTTAAGGTTACCTCAGCCTGCTACTTCGGGGCGAGTCATTAAACTGATATTAAATATAAAGTCCAGCAGACTGATCATTAACTAGAGTTCAGCAGGCTGAACTTATTTAACTATATTATTTAAATGAATATTATGTCAACCAATATACTGATTCATTACAATCTCCTTCACCAGATTTGCCCTGCATAGCTTTTTAACTTGCAGGCTCGACAGAAGACACTTACTTGTGGTCGTATCTACCTCCACCTGTTTTGCTGTCTCCATTCGATCATCACGCCCTTGGACCTTCACTTGTCCTGTGCTCCAGTGCACTTGAGGGTTGGCTTTTCTTAGCCATGGTCGGCCCAATATCACGTTCATGAAACTCAAAAATTCACTTTATAAACCTATGACCTTACAATCACCATGAAGGACCAGCAAAATTGACAGAGCTGAGGAAGACGATTTCCTGGTAGATTTGTAGGGTAAGATAGTGCTGCCACCTCACATTGCAGCATGGGACCCAAGGCCGGATGGAGTCGGGGACTGCATGAGTCAGGAGACACAGGAGGATAGAAACAGGGCTAGAGATTCTTTCTCCAAGGGGAAGCATGCTTATGCCAAACGGGCAAGTAAGCAAGGGGAGAAAGACCTGTATGCAGTCAGGATCCAGCAACCCCCACTTGCACCCAAAAGGGAGAGGTCAGTGGGATACTCTTTTTCTTGGAAACGGCTAGAGGAGATGACCAGAGAGACTCCAGAAGTCTCAGAGGAGCAGGAGGATGAAGAGAAGGAAGACGCCGGAGAGAAGTCTTAACTTGCTGAGGCACAGACCTTCGCTACATCCCCCACTCTACAGCAGACTGGAAGTGCCTTTGCACAGGCAACTTTGCAGCAGCTGGGGGATACCAGCCCACCAAGAGACCCAGATCTCTAGTGGCTGGGAAGTTTTAGTAGGAGGAGTCCCAACCCAAGAGCAGAGAGAAGGGTTGCCAAGGAGGCAACCAGAGGGCAACCAACATCCCCCCCTTATAGAGGGCATGTACCCTTAGCCCATGTCATGCAGCACCCCTCCAATATGCCAATGTATGTTCTTGAAAATTTGAGAGCTGCACAAGAGAGAGGTCTCCATTAACTTGCAGACAGTGCAAGAGCATGCTGCCCAGTTGTTGTGTTCACCCCTTGGTTCACCCTGGTCTGAGCCTCCAGGTTCAGGAGACTATCAGACAGGAGAAAGAGATCCGGTTCTAGCTCTCGCTTCCCAGAACATCGAGCCCCTGGTACTTAGTTTGCTGTTGTCTTTGTTTTAGATTCAAATGATTGTGTTGCATGGGTGTTACTTTGTTGTAAATAATTGTAGGAAGTGTTGTCGAGTCGACAACAATTTAAGTTGGATGGATTGTTATGAGTCAGTATATTGGATAGATATAATATTCATTTAGATATAATAGTTAAATAAGTTCAACCTGCTGAACTTTGGTTAATATTGAGTCTGCTCGATGATTGATATGTATTAAATGACTCAGCCGAGAGCAGCAGGCTAAAGTCCATTAGGTTAGCCTGTTGACTTGAGTCAGCTTGTTGACATATTCTTTGACAGCCAGCTGGCTGACTTACCTGGCAGCAGCGAACCGCCTAGCTATGAATCTAAATGGAGTGTGCTAGATGAGTGGCCAGATGACACCCTTAAGGTGGATGGCGACTCGGGATGATGGGAGATGGCTGTAAATTTGATTAGCCGAGGTCCTACCAACGTGGTTAACTTTCGGGTAGGCGGTGCTATCGCACTTGCCGTTGAACAGTAAACTCATTTTATGTACATATGTTAGGTATAGCTCTCGAGTTTGGCATTTGGAAACGAGGCCAACTCTCTTGTACTGCTTACTGAGAGATGTCTGAACCCAAGGCGAGAAGCCATTGATACGCACAGTCTTCTAGCCTTGCTTATGTATGAGTTTACTGATTGCATTATTGATGCTAGTTTACTTGCATTTGACTTGCGAGTATTGCTCACTGCTAGTGTGTTTGTCTTTTGCTGTTTAATCCGTTAACAAAAACTACCATAAAGATGACTCGCTGGTATAAGGATATTTATTAATTGTTAATCGCCTATTGGTAAGTCGATTCATTTCACCACTAGAGAAAACGATGATGCTGGATCTGTTAGAGAACTGCGAAAAGTGTGTGCAGAGTTGTCAAAAAAGATTGCGTATGCCGAGGAACGTGCAACACGCAGAGCACCACCATTTGAGGGTCAGCAAGGCGACAGCGCCACGATGGAAGCTAGCCATGCGCAAGCTTTGGCCACTTGCCGTAGAGATATCGAAGCTGGGGATGACCTAGACTTTGACATTTCCTGCATCGTTTCTTACAGTTGCTGGAAGAACGTTTTCCTAAGGATTGAAGTCTTACAGTGATCCGTTATGTACATTTTGTTCGTCAGAAGAACGAGACAGTAATGGAGCTTAAGTCTAGATTGGTGGATCTTGCTAAGAAGACGGGAATCTACGAGCCCAAAATTGGGGCTGACAAACTTCTGTTGTGTTTGGGTAAGGAAACAGATTGTGAAGCGGGCTGGAACATCGACGAGGCTGCTCAAATAGCACGCAATGTCGAGGAAGATGTTGCTGAGAAAATGGTCTACAAAGGCGAGAAGTCTACACTTGAGAAGGTTACAGCCTTGGCTCTCAGTGAACGAGCCGACCACAACCGGTTGGTGCCCAAGAACGCTAGAAAGCTTTCTCAAACCTTTCGGATCACGTTGGATGAGGAGGAGATTGCTCAGCTGCGTTAAGCTCGGCCTGGACCACAAAGGACGTTAAGGTTTTTGAAGGAGAAGTTGAAGTCGCTGGTGGAACATCGATTTCAGCATGCGCCACTAATCTCTTCGGCAGATCTTCACAGCACCTTTCCTTTCATGGTTGAAGAAGCCGAGAAGCAGCTGGATATAGCTGAGGAAGGTGCAAATAGTGCCTCCATATTGACCAGTTTCCGCACTGTAAGAGTGCAAAACCTGGAAGGTGTGATGACATTCCACAATTGGGCTGCTCCAAACATCTTGTTGAATACAGGAGCACAGCCAGTCATCCTGGGAAGGAGGGCTCTGAAATCCCTGGAACTGACCGCGGGGGACCTGAAAGAAAGCCCTTTTCAGTTGAGGACTGCGTCAGGACATGTAACCAAGTCTTGCGGGCTCACACGTAAGCCTGTCAAGGTCAGCGTGAACTCGGGGAAACCTTGAGGAGGCGTCAGTTTTGATAGAATGCACGGTGACAGCGGCAAAAAATAATGATATTCTCTTGGGGACAAAAACTTTGATTCTCTTTAGTAAGGTTATTGACTGCGGAAGCAGAAGGTAACTTACCAACAAACAGATTGACAACCAATGGGAGAAATCCCTGTGGAGATGGTATGCAGAAGCGAGGCAATCACTGGGATAGTAGATTGCTTTGCGGCCATATCCTAGCCAGAGTGTAAGGTCATAGGATTGTTAAGTACATTTTTGAGTCATTTAGATTTATGTTTTGAATGCATAGAGTCGTAGAGTGCATTCTTGTGGTCATTTTGATATAAAGTTCATCAAATTTGGTCAAGTATATGGATTTCCAAAGTTTAATCAATTTTGAGGTCGGTTGACGATTGTCCTTCATTCGCGGTGAGCGCGACCGTCGAATTGACCGACAGCGTCAAGCGATCTGGCCCGTTAGAGTGAACTTGAACCTTCACGTAAGTTCGGCTGACGCGGAGTGCCGACTAGGTCGATTTACCTAGAAGTTTCGGTGTAGCCTAGCGCGCCTAAGATAGAATATTCTAGTAATGTCGAAGCATGTATGTGGACGTCAATTTGACCCGACACGTCAGATGAGACTGATCTGGCATACTCACGAATATTCAGGAAGGGACAAATTGACGAACACTTAAAAAATTCCGTAACTTCCTCCAAGAAAGGAGCACTTAGGCAGAACACTATAAATTGGCATAACTTCTTCATTGCTTCTCAGTTTTCACTTCTGTAAATTTCTACGGGTTTGTAATGACGAGGCCTTTCATCATATTTCATTTGTGAGCACTTTTTTGTTACTCAAAATGCTGAGTAATTTTCATGAGCTTTCTTAGTGATATGCGGTTGCACTCATTAGTATGATTGCAACTAGTTCCTTTCCTCGTGAGTTACTACGCTTCCACTAGGGCACTCTGCCCCTTTCACAGAGTACTTCACTAAAGTCTGGAGGATAAAGCGAAAGCCTATATGTCTATACATATGCCGCAACCATTGGCATGGCAGCCAGGGAGGATGGCACAGATGGAGGATGTGTGCAACATGGATTTGAGTTCGCAAGAGCTGTTACTAGTGCCCTGTCCAGTCACTTCAGCATTAAACCTGGTGTGTAACATTTCTATTTTTTTCGAGGTTCTTTACTCAGTATTCAAGAAAAATTGATAATCAGCGGAATGAAAATAATGACATCTTGGACATTTTAGAGAAAAGACGTGAGACGTAGTATGCGTGCTTGTGAGAGTTGCAATCACAATGACTCTTGCAAGTTTATATACTTGCACAACACGAGGCATCGGAGTGCTTTGAGTCACTACCGAGGGCACTGGTTCATGTTCAACAAAAACTGCCAAAAGGGGATAACCCGTTCGGCCGAATACTCGAAATGCGCCGTTTGGTTGTTTGGAGATTTCTATGGTTTCGGAAAACTGTTTCGCGCCAAACGGGCGTTTTCGCGTTCACGCGACTTTTTTAAAAAGTTGCGAGAGTCGCGTACATATTCATTGAACACGAATCGTAAATTATAATGACTACTTTGCCAAGTTGATTAGGTGTGAACAAATCAAACGAAAGGTTGCGGATTTGAATCCGCTCTGATGCATAGCGACTTTGCATATTTCGTTACGTTTGACTTTTACGACTATCTTCGGAGTCGTGACACGTCGACCAAAAGGTCGCGTGTTCAAATCCAACCGGTGGCTCCCATGGGCCACTTCAAAGGTGTCTTCTTTCGACAGTCATTATTCAATAATGAAAGTCATAATAAGTTAATTAATCAACGATTGAGTAAATTGTTCGTTCATAATTAATCAAAGTAACTTCATGAATAACTATGTCGTACTATTGCGAAGTAATCAAATTACTTTACAATGCTTTTTGCAATAGCAATCGGGTTGTTTCGCCAATCGACCAAGAATTAGTCGGCACACGCGTGTGGCGATTAATTCATCAAGATGCAATCCTTTATCAAATAAAATATTGATAAATAGTATAATGTTTTTTAGGTAATCAGGAAAACGTCCCAAATACGCCTAAAAAGCTCAGATCGTTACGCTCCCCCCCCCTAAAAAGAATTTAACGTCCTCGTTAAGCGTACGTCTTTTAAGTTGTGTGGTGTCAATACTTGCCTTAGCTAACGTAAAACACAAGGTGAACGAATGAACTTTGCATCATCTACAAGGACGGAAAATATCTTATTTGGCCGAAGATATTTGCACTAAGAATATTTGGTAGCACACTTGCTTGGGCGCAGAGCTCCCGAGTTTTAACCCATCGTAACCAATACTGTTGAACCAGGTCACTACAATTTTGTAAGATTTTGTCCTGAGGTTTGTACGAGTTCCAACTGGAATTGTAATTGAGCCATTTAATCAAAAGCTCCACTCGTGGAGGCTTATGACGAGTGTAGCAATGTTCTAAGACTTCCTCCACATCCCCGGCTACATCATCATCGGCGAGTTTCAAGTCCGGTGCTTGTGGCTGGTAGCGGTTGTCAGACCTAAAGAACTTGAGTAAACTAACATGGAACACAGGATGCGTTCGCCCCACGGATTTAAGCAAATTCAATTGGTATGCAATAGGTCCAACCTTTGCAGTAATGACAAAAGGACCTACCCTGCGAGGCAGAAGCTTGGGCTTTTCTGGGTGTTTGAGTTGTAAGTTTTTAGTTTGCAAAGATACTTCATTGCCAACCTCAAAACTCAACTCTTGCCTGTGCGTGTCAACGAACGTTTTCTGCCTGTCTCGGGCGGCAATTAAAGCCAACTTTGCTTCTTTGTGCACCTCTTGAAGAGAATGGAAAAATTGGCGTGCACTTGGGACTCTCATGGTTGACACCCCCATCTCACCGGGAACCACTGAAGTGAGAGAAGTGTGCGGGTGTCGCCCATAAATTAAGGAAAAGTGGAGTTTCCTTAACACTTTCCTGATAAGCATTATTTACGGCAAACTCTACAATTGAGAGGAGGGTGTCCCAGTTGACTTGGCGAGGATTCACATAATGCCTGAAGAACTGCTCAACAACGCGGTTCATACGTTCTGTTTGGCCATTGGTCTGAGGATGAAAGCTAGTGGACATCTTAAGTTTCGTGCCGAAATAATTGCACACTCCTCCCAGAAGTTGCTTGTAAATCCTGTGGAACATGTCAAGCAACCTAATGGCCGTATTGAACTTTCGCCCGAACATAAAATCTAACACGCACGCTTGAGGCTCTTATTGATTTCGCCTTCACGTGAGGGGGGCCTTGCTGACGACCACAAAAAGGGGCCTTATACTTGGGTGGTGGTGGTCGTGGCCCCTTTAAAGTGAGGAAATAGGCTGCTGGATTTTGGAGAGGGGTGGACTTGGGTGGTAAAAATAACGAAAGTGAAGGTTTAAAGGTTACACGTGCCAACGTTGACCGGTCAATGGTTGATGGGAAATCACCTGTGACTTGGTCCAACGCGAATGGGCAAAGCTGGGCAAAGCAGACCTGCGGCAGACCTCCTCACTCGTTTAAGCAGACTGCAGCTGGAACATGCCGCTCACGTTGTTTTAACTTCAGCACCAAGTGATGGCCTCTGGTGCGAAGGGGCGAACTTCGAGCTCCTTCATCTATTTCTGTCCCCTTTAAGCATAAAAGAGTACCTCATAAGAGGTGTCTGACTCTTTGCCCTTCATCTCTTGACCTGCGTTTTAATTTGCAGCCTGCTCGCCTCGATGGCCGCACTTCAGGTGCCTTACATGAGAGCCAGAGCATTATCCATTGGTCCTACTTCAACTGGTGTATGTAAACTTGGGCCCGGTGCGTTCGTTAAGGTCGCAAACCAGCGCTACCACAATTTTGATGCCAGGTCGTTGAAGACGACCCCTATTGTTTGTTTCCCCACTCCTACTCAGTACTTCTCTCTCTGTAAGTTAAGAAGACATGTTCCTGCTAGGCTAAGAAAGGCAAAGGCCACGGTTGTTAGTCCCAGAGCATCGGGTTCGAAGATGGACACTGTGGCTGGTAAGCTCTCATGCCTTAACACTCCAAAGGAGCGCAATTGTTGATCCTTTTGGAAAGGTGGCAGTGTGAAAGCTAAGTTGATGTTCCGGGTTTATGCCACCACTTTTGAACCTTAGTGTTAGGGTGTTCGTACCATATGCGTTCATTCAGCAGCAAAGGCAAGATTCGCCCAGGAAACGTCGCCGAACCTGTTCTGTATAGGTTCGACATGGGTGGAATGCTTTTTTTGTTAATTGCATATCATGTGCTGAGTAGTACTATTAGGCATGTGCCATGGGCTTTCTTCTACATATATAATGAGGATCGTGAGTACGTATATTCGCTAGCAGTTGCAGCCATCAGGTCCTCATAGAGGATGATATGTGTTCTGACAACCAGTCAGGTGTGCAGTAGTTCAAGTGCATTGGAATCGTTAATCGCATATGATAATGAGGCGAACAAGGCAGGTGATTGTAAAAGATACAGTGAGCCAGCTTGAACGGCGGACGAGCCGCGTCTCAGTAGGGCCTGTGGGATATTGTCACAGGCACCTCAGGCTGCACATGCCCCTCTGATCTTCACCTAGGTGGTTAATTTGAGGGTACCTTCATTACTGAAACATGTTGGCAGCAAAATATATGAGAGGCTGTCACTTGTCGGCTTCTTCAATCCCTCAGGGCCACTTATGAGAGTAGCTTATATTTCATGATGGAAGTTGGGTTGTGATGGTCTGCTTGCGCCTGCTTGAAAAATATGCCTTTGTCCTTGAAAAAGGTGTCAGAAGTGTATGTGCTGAGGGAGGGGAATGCACGGCACCTGCTGGGGCTCTGTACCCTCAGACGAACAACGGCTTCTTCCTCTGAGGCGAAGGAGCATCTGAATGATCACTCTAGGAAGCAAGCGTAGCCTGGTGAGACTGGGACTGCCTCAACTCTGATATCTGAAGCAGCCACGTGGAGTTGCGTGGGTGGGTGGGCGGGTGGGCTACATGAAGGCGAGGAAGAGGAGGAGGTGACGCTGCTGGATTATGGGGCCGGGAATGTGCGCTCTGTGCGCAACGCCATCACTCTGCTTGGATATAAGATCCGCGATGTCTGCTCTCTCGCCCTTCCCCTCTCGTTCTCTCCTCTTCCCCGCAGTGTATCTGTGCTTCTAGGTGTAAGAGGGCTGGAGAAGGCCAGCTGCTGGGGAGCGCCCCCCAGGGTGTGGCGGCTGCATAGGGCTGGGCGGGGCTGGATGGAGCATGTCCAGTGCCGCAAGTAGCCTCAGTCCTGGCCCTTGGACTGGCAGGATCACGGCTGTGTGTGACGTGTCTCCAGGGTGGCGGTGGCCGGTGAGAGTGACAGCGTACTTGTGTGGACGGGGGGGGGCAGGTGAGTACAGCAGAGGACATCCGGGCGGCCAAAAAGCTGATCTTTCCGGGCGTGGGCGCGTTTGCTGCCGCCATGCAGGTCATCAACGAGCGCGGGTGGGTGTTGTGTGCTTTGCATGAGGGCAAAAGGATCTGTTCTCATTCCTGGGTGTAGGGCTTGAGGCTTTGGCCAAAGATTGTCCTTAGCTGGACTGACAGGTGCCAGTAGGGGGGGGGCAGGCTGGGAGACGCCATTCGCGAGTACATAGCGGAGGACAAGCCCTTCCTGGGCATCTGCCTGGGCCTCCAGCTGCTCTTCGACGGCAGCGAGGAGTTTGGCTCTGGTGCCTTCTTTCTCCCTCGCTTGCCAAGCCCTGTGGGCTCAGGGAGGCTGTTTGTCCATCTTCTGACCCCGCTGGATAGGCTATGCTGCAGCAGACTCACTGGGGGGCTGGGGGCTGGGGGCTGGGTGGGGGAGAGGGCAACAAGCAGTGCAGGGCCTTGGGGTGGTGCCGGGCATAGTGACACGCTTTGATGCGGCGGCAGGCCCCGTGCCGCACATGGGGTGGAACGGCCTCAGCATGGCCAAGCCCGAGGCGTCCATCCTGGACGGCGTCAACGGCCGCCACGTCTACTTTGTGCACTCCTACAGAGCCGTCCCCGTATGTTCCTGCTGCCCTCTCCGGTCTGTCCATCTGCCTGAGGGTGCGGAGGAGGGTGTCATGGGCTTATAAGCACCTCCTGACGGAGACACGTGAGGGGGAGACGGGGGGCAGAGCGAGGCCAACAAGGAGTGGGTGCAGGCGACCAGCGAGTACGGCGGCCCCTTTGTGGCGGCACTCAAGCGCGGCAACGTGCAGGCCGTTCAGTTCCACCCCGAGAAGAGTGGCGGTACGCATCCGCTCTCCTGCATGCAGCTGCTTGGTGGAGCCTTGGTAGCAGGTGCCGAATGCCGAACATCTCACAGTGACCCGGGGATGGAGGGGCGGGGAGGGGGTGGGGTGGTGGGGGAGCAGAGGTAGGGCTGGACATCCTCCGCCGCTTCCTGGGGCCGTTGTCGCAGAGCCAAGCTGCCAAGGTAGCTTCTACCCCCGCTGTCTTGTATGACTTGTCAGGACCACTTATGGGCTCTCTATCTGCAGACTGCCTGCCCGCCCGCAGGTGACAGCTTTGCGAGCGTATGGCTTGTGTGCTTGCCAGGATGTGGAGGCGGCAGCCGAAAGAGCCGCTGCTGCTGGCGGGCGGCGGCAGGCCTCGGCTCTGGCGAAGCGGGTGGGTGCAGCACCTCTTCTTTTCCCCTTCTCCAGGGCCGCAGAGCCAAGGCTCGCTGGCTGCCTGCGTGCGTGCGTGCTGTACCTGGGTCCCAGAGCATGAGCCAGGTGTGGCGGGGGGTGTAGGGGTGGTGCAGGTGATAGCTTGCCTGGATGTGAGGGCAAACGACAAGGGCGACCTGGTGGTGACCAAGGGCGATCAGTACGACGTGCGCGAGGAGGAGGCGCAGGGTGGAGAAGTGCGCAATCTGGGCAAGCCTGTGGAGCTGGCTGGCCGCTATTTCCGCGAAGGCGCCGACGAGGTCCGCCCACCTCTCACGCATCTCATTCGTTGCTTTGCTCCAGCGCGAAGGCGGAGGGCGCTGATACGGTGCTAGTGCTGGGGTTGGGGTGGGGTGATGCTGCAGGTGACGTTTTTGAACATCACGGGCTTCAGGGACTTCCCCCTGGGCGACATGCCCATGCTGGAGGCACGTGGGACCACCCAACACCCACTCCACGCCTCGCAGTGCTGTTATTGGTCTTCTGGTTCTATACATGTGGACGACAAGCAAGAAGCGGGCGAAGCTCACGGCTGAGGGCGCGCTCTCTGGGGCTGCAGGTGCTGAGACGAACGTCGGAGAATGTGTTTGTGCCACTCACGGTGGGCGGCGGTATCAGGGACTTCACTGACAGCCAGGGCAAGTGAGTGCTGAGCTGCTGGTCATGGTGGTTCTGTTGGGGGCGAGGTGGGGGGCCTCGTGAATCATACATCTGACGTGGTGTCAGCGAGGGAGTGCGGGGCCGGCCAGGCACTACACGAGCTTGGAGGTGGCGGCCGAGTACTTCCGGTCGGGTGCGGACAAGATCTCCATTGGCAGTGAGGCCGTGTTTGCTGCCGAAGACTTCATCCGGAGCGGGGTGATTGCACCTTCCCCCTCTCTACACCTCATCTCAAGCACTCCATGCGCTGTTGGCGCCACGTGGTATTTGTTGTGAAGTGAGCGTCCATCTTCTGCTTGTTGACATGTGCGCTGCGAGCGAGCGGGAGGGGGGTTGTGGCAGGAGAAGACAGGGCGCACGGGCATCGAGCAGATCTCGTACGTCTACGGCAACCAGGTACGTGCCTTCTCCCGTGGTATGCCCAGTTGAGCGAGCTTCTTCATGAAAATCGCCATTGACGTGCGCGGACGCTGTTGGAGGGAGGCGGTGCTGGCGCGGGCGCGGGCATGCGGCAGGCGGTGGTGGTGAGCATCGACCCGCGCAAGATGTACGTCAAGGACCCCTCCCACGTGCCGCATAAGACGGTCAAGCTCTCCACGCCAGGTACGCTGCCCTCCCTGCTGTTGCAGCACCTGTAGTGAATGCACTGAGACAGTGTGCATGCATGTCAGTGTGTGCGTGTGCAAGTGCCGCCCAGCAACGCACCACGCAGGAAGGTCCTGTTTGTGTCCCACGAGGCTCAGCAGAGCAAGGGGACGCCAGGCCTTGGAGCAGCAAGGCGGGAGCACGGGGCATATGACCGTGCCTGACCTCGTTCTTGCGCTTTGTCCTGACCTGGCAGGCCCAGATGGCGAGGAGTATGCCTGGTATCAGTGCACCGTAAGCGCTCTCTCTCTCTCTCTCTCTCTCTCTCTCTCTCTCTCTCTTCCCTACCTGGGGGGCTAGCTGGACTTTTCCAAATATGTTTGCCTTCACCCAAGGAGTGTAGCGGCGTGGATAAGGAGAAAGGGTCAGGGCCGTGTGAGCAGCACGGCTGGAAGGTGGCAGCCGTGGTCCTCACCCTGGGTTCTCGGCAGATATTGCACAGCGTTCGACGTTATCCTCCTCTCCAGTCTGANCCCCCCTCCTCCCCCCCCTCTCTCTCCCTCTCTTTCTCCCTCCTTCCTTCTCCAACCCTGATCCCCTCCTGCTCCTGCTCCTGCTCCTGCTCCTGCCCCCGCGTCTCTCTCTACACCCGGAGCAAAACACTTTCAGGTTTTGACAGATATTGTACTGCCAAAATTCTTCGATCCGTGTGGGGCCCTTGGGGGGGAGTGTGCGTCATTGTTGCTGTGGTTCAGAAATAACAGCTGCCGCAAGCTAGTGGGAAAGCTGGTGCAGGACGAGCTTGAGCTCGCTGTAGGCGGCCGTAGCTGTGCACCATTCCAGCTACTCCATGTCTTCCCAAGCAGAGAGTGCATGGCTTCATACATATGGCATTGTGATACAATGATGATGATGATGACGACGACGACGACGATACATGACGGGCTGAAGCTTTGGGCTCGTGGTGGTTGGGGCTCCTGCAAGTCACTTTAGCATTACACTATCACTAACTAGTGGGGGCTTTCTCTTCCTTATCCTCCTCCCGGTGACTACCTTGGTAAATATATCCAGAGAACGTGATATCTCACACCTCCTGCATGTCGTGCCAGTTCGAATTGACGCACTCTCAGTATGGGTCTGTGGTTGCAGGTGAGCGGAGGACGAGAGGGGCGGCCGATAGGAGCCTACGAAGTGGCCAAGGCTGTGGAGCAGTTAGGAGCCGGCGAGATTCTGCTGAACTGCATTGACAATGACGGTGCTTGCCCCATCTTCCCCCCTTCTTTTCTGCCGCTATGGGGACAACACTTCAGAAGGCCACTGCAGTTGGTTTGGACCGAGCGGTTGCACTGTGCAAGACTGCCAGAGCTGAAGTTGGAGGAGTGGAGGGGGCCAGAGTGGTTGCATCTGAGGTACTGAGCGCGTGTGTGTACTTCATGGCTTATGCAGGCCAGGGGGAGGGGTACGACATGGATTTGGTCAACATGGTGGCGGGGGCTGTGGACATCCCCGTGATTGCGTCTAGCGGTGCCGGAGTACCTGACCACTTTGCGCAAGTGTTTGGCCAGACGCGTGCAGCTGCTGCCCTCGCGGCCGGCATATTCCATCGCCGACAGGTGTCAGTCAGTTGCTCCTCGTGTTCTTCGATCTGCTGCGTATGTCTCGTAATTGAGCTTGCTGAAATCATATTTCTTCTTCCGTGCCATCATTGATCTGACTTCGGTTGCATGTGGAAGCAGGTGTCCATAGAAGAGGTGAAGGAGCACATTGCATCAAGCGGCGTGGAGACAAGGCTGGCCTAGTCCAGTTACTTTCTTTGTTATACATATGATTCGTCTAAGTCTGGATCCTGACATGCACGACAAACGTGACGCTTTTGCTGTACACGTCTCGCAAGAACTGTGTACGTGGATTAGTAAGGTAACGCACGCGTATCCAGGAGTCATTATTACCATTATTTACCATTATTTACCTAGGTATATGACATTACTAATGAGGTCCCTGAGGTGCACAATAAGCAGGTACTATTTAGGCCTCAATTATTGCAGCATGGGATGTACTGTGATGAAGCTTGCAAACCTCTTCTCACAATCCACCTTCTTCAATGCATGCCATGTGCTGTCTACAACTTATACATTTCTCTCTGTGTCTGCCAACTTTTCCTGTGCGAGCATTCAGTGCCCCTCAGCGGGTTAATGTCATGCAACGGTGCATGCACCTCTCTTGACATCAAACCGCGTGGTAGTCAGCAAACTCAACAGGACAAGGTGCTATTGATACATGCATTTTGCACCGTCACATAACCAGCCAATGGTGGTCGAGTGAATTTACTGAACATGCTCTGCGGGTGCGTCCCCAGCTTGCTTGCAACTATGTTTGTAAGCCCTTGCAGACTGAGAGTGGCATGGGGTGATAGCTCCCTCCAAAATTTGGGCGTTCATTGCGACACTATTTTGGTTTCGCCAGCAGATCAAACTTTTATACTTTCTGAGCTCATTACAAACCTGGGGGTTACGAGTAAAATCAATAGAACAAAAACCTTTGCGCAGGACTTGCAATTCCTGCAAATCGGTCAATAATTTTGAAAACCACCTCATGGAGGGTGGTACTCCATCAATATGGGCATCAATAACTCCCTAGTGCAGGGACGAGATACCTGGGAAAGACTGCCTGCAATGACTGTTCCACATTTCAGACACCACGGGTCCTTTGTGAATGTACACAACCATAATAAAAAAGACCCAGCAATGCATGAGCTCTGCACACAGGAAACCTCGCTAAATTGTGCTAGATTACGTGAGTGCAAAGCGCCGTCTGCAGTCAGTATTTAATTTAGCAATAAGATAAGGACAACAAAGTGCACAGCCAGAAGAATGGCGTGCCAGTCCCACGCGGGAGTTGATGATGCAAAAGAAGCCCCCTTGGGATGCAAGTTGCTTGTGAGGTTTCCGATGGAGCCATTGTTGGCTGCCAGCAGAGCCATGTACTTGGCAGCAGCGCACTGAGTCATGGTGGTGTTGGCACACGCGTCACAGAAGTCACCCACAGAGTACACAACTCGGTCACTTGTGACAGTCTGCACCCCTCCATCCACCCCCGACCACTTTCTGATTCAGTCCCAGTTCTCGACTCTGGTAATGTGCAGCACACTATCCATCAACACTCCAGAGTGCGATTGAAAGCTACGAACTCCACACTAACTGAAAAGGAGTCAAGGCCTTGAAGAAAATGCTAGTGGCAGCAAGCAGCACCTTGAAGTCGTCGTAGGTGCAGGAGCCGTCGGTGCCATTGGTGGCGCACGGCAGCACCACTGTGCGAAATGGCGCGTCCTGACCGTCCTGCAGCACCAGCCTGATGCGCAGCCCTGACGGGGCGGTGGAGTCGCTGTGCACCTCCAGCACCATCACTGCCCCGTACTTGGGAATTTCTGCACCGCGAGGGCCCCGCGCGCAAATGAGCAGGCAGTAACAGCGTCCCTGGCAGCTTCAGGGGCAGCAGGGGATGCACTGGCTATCTATTGGCACAGGTGAAAGAGAGAAGGGCACTCACTGTGCAGCCAGGCATTGGGATCTTCGGCAGTGGAGGAGCCAGCGGTGGGGTTGATGTTGATGGCGGCCAGAAGGCACAGCTGCGTGGCGTAGTGCCCGCTGTAGTGCACATATCTGCATTGTCCCATCATCAATCATCAATATCCAGGCAGAGGCCATCCATAGGTGGCTAGGCGCCCCTTCCCTCAATGGCCAGAGGAGGTTGGAGCGATGCTGCCAAGACAACACCCACCTCGGACCAGGGGAGATGGACGGGGGGATGGCCAGGAGGGCGGCAGCCGAGGAGTCGATGCGGCGCTGCATGTCCGCCAGCATGGCGCCTCCGCACAGGCTGCCCGCCTGGCTGCTGTTGCCATAGCGATTCCACTCCATCCATGCTGCTGCCTCCATGAGCTGCACTTGCTCTCACCCGCTACCAGCATCGTCATCATCGCGCATCAGACTGGACGGGACCCCTTGTAAGGTGCGCTCTCACTACAGCCTCTGGGAGCAGAGGAGACGCTCCCTGTGGGATGACGTGAGAACCTCACCTGCTGCCACGTGGAATTGCTGATGGGTGGCAAGGGGGGCCCGCCAGCTGGTGTGCCGGGCCCGTAGGCGTATTGCACGTTGTATGCATCAAATGTGTTCCAGATGTCCTGTAGCACTGGCACTTAGTCCACCAGTCAGACGTTGATCAGAAGCCTTGGCTCTGCAAAGAGGTGGAGGAGGGGGACTGACCTGCAGGGTGATGTTCTGCTGCAGAGCGTCCGACAGAGTTTGCCTCAGAGCCGCTGTCTCGGAAACCTTTGCCAGAAAGTACTCACTCCTGCTTGCCAGACCCACTCCCGCACTCCAGGCACGCCTTGTCAGCCACACGAAGCAGAAAGGAAGGGAAGAGCCACAAGAAGGTCACAAAGGTCACTTATGAACAAGTGGGGAGGACAAGCGGGCAGGCGTGTACTCACTTGTAGAAGGCAGACAGGCGGTCGAGCAGCGTCTTGCACTTGGCTTCTCCAAAGCCGCGAATGATGTAATCTGTGTCTGGTGGCCCGCTGTAATACGTGCGCGTAGCACTCGCACACAATCACGTAAGGGGGGGTGCAGCGTGAGAAACGAGCACATGCGTCTCGCCCTCGAGTCCAAAAGTCATTTGACAACCACTGCATTTCGACGACTGCCCCTCTGCAAGTAATCTGGCCGTTGTGTAATGCAGCAAGTGATGAGACTGACAACCACTTCATCAGTGCCACGTGGTACCCCAAGATCAGGAGAGGAGGGATAAGGCGACCTGAAAATGGGGACTGCCTGGATGCCCCCCACTTTGCCCAGCAAGGATGAGAAGTTGGAGGCAATGCCGGGGCTGAGGGGGGGCAGCACCCCCAGGAGGAATGCATAGGCACTCATAAGTGTCCGCTCGATGCCACTCGACTGAATGTACATGTTGCTGTTGCTGTAGACGTCCCAGTCGGCACTCCCTCCTTTCAGACACGTGTTGGTGACTGCACATGTGAGTTTCGCCAGATACCTGGCACGGAACTGCACTGCACCATAAGATGGTCAGGCACACGGGCCTACCAATAAGTTCCAGCTCTCCGCATCAGATGGCAGCTCTCATACTACTTCTATTCAATAAAAGAACACGCTGGATGCTAGTCAGCTGTAAGATAGCACCACAAACAAGTGCACACCTGCGTGCCAGCCTTGTAGAGCTGCATTTCTCCTGCGGAAGTCAGTCGTGAAGCAGACTCCAAAAGCGTGCTGTCATTTTTTCCAAGTCTTGTCCTGTCCCAGAACCATAACAATATAGAGGAAAAAGCATTTCCATAAGCCCTCCTTAGGACGCAGTTGGATGACTTCTGTCCTCAAATATGCAGTGAGGACTTTCTAGTTCACTGTTGCTTCAAACTAGAGCCAGAGCCAAAGTGGCGTATTGAATACATAACTAGAATGAAACAGGGGAGGCGAATACGAAGTCAAATCGTCAGCTCGCCAATCGTATCTCACCTTGATCCATGACGATGCACTATTAATACTTGCAGTAGCTCTCCCTGACAGCTCACCACCAGCATTGCACACCAAACAAGGAGGCGAACATAAGATGTAGCCATTTCAGCGAATCAATGTCAAAGGGAGAGGATTGGAGCATTTGGCGTCCTCTTATGTATCTCAAGTCCTTCATTTGGCTTACATGCTGGCCTTTTACCGCTTCGTTTCATTAAGTGCCAGCCATATTCAATCTGCCTTAAAAGTGCCCCGTCCACTCCGTATGGGTCAGCATGGGAGTACTAATCCGCGCAGTCGAGCAATCGCGACCCCAGACTCACTACAATGCGACCGGACGTGAAGCCAAAAGTTGCCCGAAGTTGCCCGAAGTAGTAAGTGGCCTGATCACATTGAATTAGCTGGAATCAACAGTCAGCCTGAACTTGCCCAAAGTCACGGAAGTCTTGCCTGAGCCGGAGTGCATGACCGGAATTAAAATCGGCTGGAGCCCTGGTCGCGCTACAGCCGATCTATTTTAAGAAAACCATCTTAAACCAATTAATATCTTGCTGCGCGCTGGTCTACTCTGCACCCTGAGAATGGGCAATGGGTGGTATGTGAGAATGGGCAATGCGTGGTATGTGCCGTTTCCTACTTTTGCAAAAGTAGGCGAGGTATGCTGGGGAAAATCGCTCAACGAGGGCCTGCAAATAGTCGAAGAACACTCTTCTCACCTATAAAGTAGGCTCGCCGACTCAAAATAGGGTAGGATTCGATTTGGGAGCCCCTCCTTTCCCGAAAGTAATAGGCCTTACCTTCCTCTCCACCTGAGCCTCGAGCTCGGTCGACTCGCACTACAGGATGCTTCAATTCTGTCTTCACGGCGACAATCGTAATCCCGACCCTCTGTTCCACCTCGTGCTTCGAGGTGATCGAATGCAAGTGACCTAACTTTAGTGGAGCTAGCCCGCCGTGACCTAACAACCGTGGAAATTAGCCGAAAGCTTGTTCGTGCATGGGTGTTCTAATTTTTACTCTTACACTCTTTCTTTTAATTTCTTTGTGATTGTATAATGTACTTACACGATGCACATGGCACACTGTGCAGGGGTGTGCAGGTGTGTGCAGGGGTGAAGGCAGGGCTTTTGTCCACGTTGAATATTGGAAGATAGTGAGTGATGGGGTTGGTATGTGCTGGGACAGCAAGTGTCCCCGGCTATCGGCTTCAACGGCTATTGTAGGTGCCTTGCCTCTCCTTTCCTCTATCTTTACTCTCTGGCTCTCTCCCTCTCTCTATCCCTTTCTCTCTCCCTCTCTCCCTCCCTCTCTTTCCTCTCTCTCTCTCTCTCTCTCTCTCTCTCTCTCTCTCTCGCTCTCTCTCTCTCTCTCTCTCCCCTTGCAAGCAGCAGGTTGCTGCAATCAGCAGCCCTGNTCTCTCTCTCTCTCTCTCTCTCTCTCTCTCTCTCTCTCTCTCTCTCTCTCTCTCTCTTTCTCTCTCTCTCTCTCTCTCCCCTTGCAAGCAGCAGGTTGCTGCAATCAGCAGCCCTGCCGAACAAGTGACCTCATAAGAAGGGGGTGGGGGTGTGGGAATTGGGGTGGAATTGTGTGTGCGCAGGCTCGGGAGGCGGCAACACATACGAGGCCAAGGGGCTGCTGCTATCCAATGTGCGTCCTCCTACTCGTCCTGGTCGCACTTGCTGCCCCATCAGGTGGGCCAGCTGTACAGCCAGGTGCACGAGCACGTGCAGTTGCTACTGCAGGTGCATGCCCTGAGCGCGGCGGAGGCGCCCCTACCGGACGTGGCGCGCGCCACCGCCGCCCTCCTCCAGCAGCTGGCGAGCGCGCGTCTGGCAACCCTGGCCAACGGCCGCCCGCCGCATGCGCCCGTGTGCTTCCAGCCGTGCTGCATGCTGCCGTCTGAGGCCAACCCCGAGGGGCCCGCCCAGGACGCTGCCGCCCGCATGGCGCTCCAACATGCACTGGCCGNCCCCCCCCCCCCCCTCTCTTCCTCCTCTACCTTAGTCAGCAGCGGCACGGGCCAGCACGCAGGTGTGACGTTTCTGCTTTTCAAGAGGATCTTTTCTCGGTATTCAAGGAATATTTAATTCAAGTGGGAGGAAACTCTATATACTTGTGGAAATTGACGAAATACTCAAAAGAGCGAAAGTGAAAACTAACGTAGAATGAGTGCTTGTGAGAGTTGCACTCACAATGACTCTGCAGGTATTTATACCTGCACAACATGAGGCACTGGAGTGCTTCGAGTCACCACCTAGGGCACTGGTTCATGTTCAACGAAAACGGTCGAAGGGACGTGTCCCATTCGGCCGAATGCTCGAAACGCGCAGTTGGCCGTTTGGAGACTTTTCGACGGTTTCCGAAAAACCGTTTCGCGCCAAACGGGCGTTTTCGCGTTCTCGCGACTTTCCGAAAAAGTCGCGATTGATCGTGGAGTCGCGTACACATGCTTTCGTCATGAACCGGTAGTTTAAACAGCTACTTTGGCCAATCGGTTAGGTGTGAACGTTTCAAACGAAAGTCGCGGGTTCGAATCCGCTCGGATGCAAAGCGACTTTGCATATTTTGTTTCGTTTGACTTTACGACTGTTTGTTCGTATTAATAATACGACAGTTTCTTCGTATTACGACTAGTCGTAATCCGAAATCTGTGATTGTCCATTATTCGTAATAATGACAATCAAAATAACTTAATCAAACAATGATTAATTAAATTATCATCTCATAATTATTCCAAGGAACTTTATGAATAATTATGTCGTACTTTTGCGAAGTAGTCGAATTACGTTACGACGCTTTTTGCAATAGTATCTCGGTCGTTTCGCCAATCGACCGGGAATTAATCGGCACACGTGTGTGGCAAATAATTCAATGTGATGCAATCATTTATCAAATAACTTATGATAAATAGTATAACGTATTTTAGGTAATTGGGAAAACGTCCCAAATACGCCTAAAAAGCTCAAATCGTTACACTCCTCCCCCCTTAAAAGAACTTAACGTCCTTGTTAAGCGTACGTCTTTTAAGTCGTAGATGTGTCGATACTAGCCTTGACTAGCGGAAAACACTGGTGAGCGTTTGTAGTGAAACAGATAGATGAAGTATTTAGTAAAATAGAATACTTTATTCAAGTCAAGGATCTTTGAACACAAGTGGTAGCTTCTTGAAAGAGAGATGGCTTCTTGAATGTTAATACATTTCTTGATTTTGGCAAGTACAAGAGTGATTCTGGAATGTCTTTCTATGTTCTAGCTCTTATTTATATACTTGCTACATAAGTAATTTCTAGGAAAGTGTATGTTGATGTGTTGGCACCCAACACATCCCAAAACTTGCCACCTCTTTCTAAAATAATGTACACATGTCCTTTTGACCTAGAAATGGCACATTTGACTTTTGCCACATGGAGTTCTTCTAGGTCTTTCCTCTAACTTCGAAAATGCCTTGGAAGGTTCAAAGGACATGAACCAAGTTACTAGAGTACCTATTCACACTTGACTCCACACAATACTACTCCAAATATATTTGAAAACATTGAAATATATGCAAACTAATGTATAATAACTCAAATCACTACAGCGATTGGACTATGCATCATTACAGTGACGGAAAAGAGCGATTACTTGGCCGCGTCTCTTTTGCGTTTGTTCCATGGCTTACAAAGAGCGCTTGGTAGCACACTTGCCTCGGCGCTGAGCTTTTGAGCATCAGCCCATCGTAACCAATATTGTTGGACCAGGTCCTTACAATTAAGTAGGATTTCGTCCTGAGGTTCGTACGAGTTCCAACTGGAATCGTAATCTAGCCACTTTATCAAAAGCTCCACGCCTGGAGATTTATGACGAGTGTAGCGGTGTCCTACGACCTCCTCTACATCCCAAGTGTAGTGATTTGAGTTATTATATATTAGTATGCATATATTTTAATGTTTTCAAATATATTTGGAGTGGTATTGTGTGGAGTCAAGTGTGAATAGGTACTCTAGTAACTTGGTTCATGTCCTTTGAACCTTCCAAGGCATTTTCGAAGTTAGAGGAAAGACCTAGAAGAACTCCATGTGGCAAAAGTCAGATGTGCCATTTTTAGGTCAAAAGGACATGTGTACATTATTCTAGAAAGAGGTGGCAAGTTTTGGGATGTGTTGGGTGCCAACACATCAACATACACCTTCCTAGAAATTACTTATGTAGCAAGTATATAAATAAGAGCTAGAACATAGAAAGACATTCCAGAATCACTCTTGTACTTGCCAAAATCAAGAAATATATTAACTTTCAAGAAGCCATCTCTCTTTCAAGAAGCTACCACTTGTGTTCAAAGATCCTTGTCTTGAATAAAGTATTCTATTTTAATAAATACTTCATCTATCTGTTTCATTACAGTGGTATTGGAGCGAGGTTCTTTGGTAGCACAAGAAGATGGCCGATCCTCAAGACCAACAGCAAGCTTTCGAAGGAAGCCCTCCCTCTCCAAGACACCCTCCTCCAGCGCCGATGGGAGAGCCCACTCAAGAAAATCTGCAACAACAAGAAGCACCACAAGGAGGAGCACACCCTCCTCCAGCGTCGATGGGAGAGACTACTCAAGGAAATCTCCAACAACAAGAAGCACCACAAGGAGGAGCACGGTCAAATCCCGTGGCAGCCGCTATAGCAAAGTTGACCCCACCACAAGGAGTTCCCGCAAATGAGTGGGCAGCCTTCCTAATGACCGTCCACAACCAAGTGGGCCTGGCCACCTATGAAGCAACCGTGCAAGCGTCAAGAGAAGCTATGGCTGCCATGGTTGCCCCTATTGCGAGCAATGCTCAAAATCCAGCCCCGGCTCAAGCGCCTCCACAAGAGCCAACGAGAGCAAGGAAACTCATCAAGCCCGGCAAACCCGACACTTTCAACCCCGGGAAAGGTGCCAACCTGAATTTATGGCTCTACCAAGTGGAGACGTACCTCGCGTTCCTTGAAGTACCCGAGGAGGACTACGTTCCCTTTGCCGTTACCTTACTTAGAGGAGCAGCAACATCATGGTGGCGTAACTATCAAGCGGCTATATATCAAGCTATGGCGCACCCCATGCTCGGCCAAGAGCCCCCACCATCATATGCAAGATGGGCAGATTTTCGTGAGGCCCTCAAGAAGCAATTCATGCCCATCAATGCGGAGAAGATTGCCCGAGGAAAGCTCCACCATCTCAAGCAAACGACGTCCGTTCAAGAGTATACATCCAGATTTCACGCCCTCACTCTTGAGATCCCCAACATGTCTCTCGAGGAGAAGATTGACCGTTACATCTTTGGCCTCAAACCCAAGGTGGCAAAGGAAGTGGAGTTACGCGACTTGACGGACTTCTCAAAGATCATTGAAGTGGCCCAAAAGGTGGATACCTTGGATTTCAAGCACTCCGTGCCTTCATCTTCACGGGTACCGACGACGCGGGTGTACGCAGCCCCTTCCACATCCGAATCTGGACCCACACCCATGGAAATCGGAGTTATTAAAAGGGACCCCGCGGCTGCCCGGAAGAGTGGAAGACCCTCCAATGACACTTATGATGCAAGAAACCAGCAAGGAGTGAAAGCAAGACTCTCCCCGGCTGAAAAAGAAGCTCTCATGACGGCTGGACTATGCTTCTATTGCAAGGAAAAGGGCCATCGTGCACTTTCATGCCCCAAAAAGTTGTCAAAAAACGGACAGCGCCGGTAGGCCAGGAGCCTACCACCCCAAGACCCACTTCACGAGAAGGCAACACGCCAAGTGAGGTGGAGACCCCCGTTGAAGACGACGTTCCAGCCCCAATGAGTTTGAGAGGTTACCTTGGAGGAGAGAAGGTCCACATCTTGGTGGATAGCGGAGCTCAAGGCAACTTCATTGCTGCAGATTTTGCCACCAAGCACGGTATTACTATGCGAACTCTTGACCACGACGAGGAGATTATGATGCCCGATGGATTCTCCTATACTACCCCTTCCAAGAAGACGTACCCCTTGGCACTCTCTATCAAGTCCTTCAAGGATAGAGTAGTGTTCTCCCCCATGCAATTGGGCAAGTACGACGTCATCCTAGGGACGCCTTGGTTGACCAAGCACAACCCCCAAGTTGATTGGAGGACCGGTACTATCAAGATCAAGAATGACATCACTTCAAGAATCTGTATTTTGCGCGCAATCCAGAATATCCAGACCCAAGACATCCAGAAGCCGGCACACGAGATACTATTGTCCGCCCTCCAACTCAAGAGACTTGTGAGGAAGGGACACGAGCTTCTTTTGGCCTTGATCACGCCAAAAGACATCAAGAAAGACATCGAGAGTCAAGAAGGCAGCCCCGTTCCCAAGGAGATACAAGAAGTCTTTGAGGACTACAAAGAAGTGTTCTCCCCGGAATTGCCCAAGGGCCTACCCCCCAAAAGATTCGTAGACCACAAGATAGAGTTGGAGCCCGGAAGCAAGCCCATCTCTCGGCCTACGTTCAAAATGTCATACACGGAGCTAGACGAAGTCAAGAAGCAAATCAAGGAGCTACTGGAGCATGGCTTCATTCGACCTAGCAAGTCGCCATTTGGAGCCCCGGTGCTATTTGTCAAGAAGAAAGATGGTACCCGCTGCCGCGGTGTGGACTATCGCGCCCTCAACAAGATCACCATCAAGAATCGATACCCGCTGCCGCGCATGGATGAGCTCATGGACCGGCTGGTTGGAGCCAAGTACTTCACGAAGATTGACTTACGGAGCGGCTACCACCAGATTCGCATCGCAGAACCGGACATAGAGAAGACGGCATTCAGGACAAGATATGGACATTTTGAGTTCATGGTCCTGCCATTTGGACTCACCAACGCGCCAGCAACTTTCATGACTATGATGAACACCATATTTCAGCCCATGTTGGACAGATTTGTGGTGGTATTCATCGATGACATCCTTATCTACAGCAAGACCCTTGAAGAGCATGCGAGACAGTTGAAAGAAGTCCTTGAAGTATTGAAGCAAAACAAGCTGTTTGCGAAGGAGTCAGAATGCGAGTTTGCCAAACAAGAAGTGGAGTTCCTAGGTCTCCACGTGACTGCTGATGGCATCAAGATAGACCCCAAGAAGACCACGGTGGTGGAGGAATGGCCAACCCCCACGACCAAGAAAGAACTCCAGTCATTCTTGGGATTTGCCAATTGGTACAGAAAATTCATCCAAGGCTTCTCGCACATAGCAGCCCCCCTGACAGATCTACTCAAGAAGGACAGGCTATATACATGGACCGAGAAAGAGGAAGAGGCATTTCAAGAGTTAAAGCGAAGATTGACCACATCCCCGGTGCTCACACTCCCAAGTCCAAACCCAGATTGGCCCTTCCACGTCATCACCGATGCATCTTCCTATGCAATAGGAGCAATCCTGCTTCAAGACCAAGGCAAGGGACTGCAGCCCATCGCCTACGAGTCAAGGAAGCTAAATCCAGCCGAGCAAAATTATACAACCACGGAGCGAGAGGCATTGGCGATTGTACATGCCTTGAAGGTTTGGCGCTGCTACGTTGAAGGACGCAAAGTACTGGTCACCACGGACCACGAGGCGTTAAAGCACCTCCAAACGCAGCCGTATCTCTCAAGGAGACAAGCAAGATGGAGCGGATACTTGCAACAATGCAAAATCACGATTCAGTACCAGCCCGGCAAGACAAACCCGGCTGACCCCCTCTCAAGACTGCAATTAAATGCAGTGATGGTATCCCTGAAGACAGATCTGGAAGCTCGATTTTCAGCCGCCTATGAAAGAGACCCTTACTACAAGAACGGAGAAGCAGCCTTGGACACATGCAAGAAGCAAGAAGGCAATTATTGGGTGAGGCAAGATACGGGCCAGAGATGTGTTCCTAATGACTTAGACCTCCGGCTCTTGCTTCTACGAGAAGCACACGACAACCCTCTTGGAGGACACTTTGGAATCCTAAGGACCACGGGCGTTCTAGCTAGGACTTATTGTTGGCCAGGCATGTCTAAGCAAGTCAAGGAGTACTGCAGGAGCTGTGACACATGCCAAAGAATCAAGCCATCATCGCAAAAGGCGGGAGGACTCCTCCAACCACTACCAATCCCCGAAAGACAATGGACGGACATCTCAATGGACCTTATCGTGGACTTGCCCGTGACACCTCGAGGCCATAATGCAATACTCACGGCGGTGGACAAACTTACCAAGATGGCTCATTTCATTCCCACGACGACTAAGGCTACAGCACCACAACTTGCAAGACTCATCTTTGACAACATCTTCCGACTCCATGGACTACCATCAAGAATTGTGTCAGATAGAGATCCAAGATTCACAAGCCATTTCTGGAAAAATCTCTTCAAGAACTTGGGTACATCGCTGGATATGTCTACTGCCTACCACCCACAATCAGATGGGCAAACCGAGCGTATGAATCGTACCCTAAAGACCTCTCTAAAGGCCTACGTGTCTACCCTCGAGCAAGACTGGGACATGTACTTGACCCCCCTCGAGTTTGCCTACAACAACACTACGCAGGCCTCTACCCAAGAGTCCCCATTCTTCCTCAACTATGGCTTCCATCCGACCACGCCACTGAGCTTCACGGCTGGCCATGATGAAGTACCTGCAGCCACAGATTTTATGGAGACATTAGAAGCAGCCCTTACAGCAGCGAAGAAAGCTCTACAACACGCGCAAGATGCTCAAGCAAGAGTGGCGAACAGATCCAGAAGAGAAATTACGTACAGAGTGGGTGACAACGTGTTACTATCATCCAAGAACATTTCCCTGAACAACAGGCCTGCCGGCAGCAAGTTCTCTCCCAAGTATTTGGGACCCTTCAAGATTATCCAGCAAGTCAACCCCGTTGCTTTCAAGCTAGAACTTCCCCGGACTATGCACATCGACCCCGTATTCCACGCTTCCCTCTTCAAGCCGTATGATCATTTGGAGTATGAAGTGGAAGACATAGTGGCTATGAGAAATTTCAGGAGGCAGCAGCAATAC
>WELA01008232.1:63237-130751 GCA_009602735.1 Mesotaenium endlicherianum | reverse complement strand
TGTGGGGGGGCTGAATGGGGTGTGGGGGGGGGGGGAGGGCGCAGCCCATCAGGTGCACCACGAGTAACTGGGTGCGGAAAAAGTCAAAAGTGGCGCCCATAGGCCATCCTCGAGCACCGTTTGCTGTGAGCATGAATGAGATTACCAAGGTATTTGCAACGCACCCTGCCCCCTGTAGGCTGCAAATGGCTCTGCTCCGCTTCCGTGTCGCCAGCGCAGCGTGGGGCATGTGGGCTCCTGAGGCTCCCCACTCATGTGACGAGGTGGATGACATAGTTATGCGTCGGCAGAGCTCAGCGAGGATAGCAATGCCCTCTGCCGTGCGAGCTAGTCAGTCTGTCGTGCAGGCGCGCTTCATGTGTGCTACCTGCCAGCACTCTTCCTGCTTGCCCGTCACACTGCTTGGATGCCATGGGCGCTCCAGCTCCTGTAGCTGCTGCTGCTGCTGCTGCTCACCGGCAGCTCATGGGTTGGGGGGAGGGCAGGTGTTTGTGATGAAACACTACATGAACCGCAGGGCGCGCCACAAGAGCTTTATGATGGACTACCAGGAGGTTTACGTGATCGACACCAATTACCGCTCCATCACACGAGCTCTAGTCAGGGTTCGTGCTCCCTCACCTGTCTCACCAGCTACATACGCCCTCGGCCTTGATGCAAACCGCAGCATGTATTTGAGTCCTTGTCTCTGTCTGCAACGTATCGGGGTCAACTCAGTTGGTGTCAGGTTTTCTTTGAGTCAACATAACCTGGTTGTGTGAAAGAAATGCTTGAGTGCTCTAATTATCAGCTACGAGTTAGAGTACGTGCAATGTAAGCTGGTTTCCGACCACCCAAAGCAAAAGCAGGTATGTGTTCCATCCTGAGTAGCTTGCGTGCTGCTGGCTTCCTGCGAATGCGCGCAGCTTGAGGTGGACCCCAAAAAGAGGGACCGCACCAAGGAGGTGCTTGTCGTGCGTGACAGCGGCACCTCTTTCACCATCGTCTCGCAGGTCAGGAGCTTTCTCCACCCATTGAAACCAGCCCTAGCGTGCTGGAAGCTTTGCGTGTGAGCATGGCAATGTATGCAGGTTGGCTCGTAAAGTGTGCCATCTTCAGTTGGACTCGAACCCTGTCGTTGTCCTGTTGTGTCTTACATCTTAGCTCAACTTCCGGTGCTCTGCCTCATGGGCATGGTGGGTATTTGAACTTGAGCTAGAACGACGTGTTGCATCCAGCAACTTGTGGTATAAGTACATCAAGCAAGAACTGTGCACTGATGTGAGACTAACTTATGAATGCCGTCCAGCATGTACTATATCTTTATGAGAACGGTCCTTCAATGGGTGAATGGCTGCTCTCCCTCGCTGACGTGCATCACTTTGTCCTCCAGAGACGCGCGTGTCTCTGTGCATCACCCAAGATCATGAGCCAGTATCTCTGCGTCACCTGTCCAAAACTTCAACAATCATGTCAGTTGATTGGGGCGGTGCTTATTTATTCAGTACTTTTCGATATTGTATTTTGTTTGTTCACCTGAACAGGAGAAGCGGAAAACCCCTGATGAAGTTATTCAGGAGTTACATTGGAGGCGTACGAAGAGGTCAATGGAGAAATACTTACGATCTTTCAGGGATTATGATAAATCCAATTGGTTTTAGGAGGCTGCCTTTCACTTGTATATCTTGTGAGCTGACTTTATAAATGCTTGGTGAGAAAACTTTAGCTCGTAACTGGTCGCAATATGACAAATTATCCCCGCGTGTACACAATGCGAAAGTTGTGAACAAACTGGTGATTGTTGTCCTCCGAGTCTCCTGCTTGAGATCCTTCTCATGGTACTCTATTTTGGGTATCTTGCTTGCAAAATGCTTAATCATCAGGAGTACAAGCATCTGTGCAAATGAGGATGACAAAACTGGCAAGAGGGGGCACTCTTTTATTTTGTGTGCTCCCAACCGTGTCGCCAAGCTCCGCAACTTTGAGATCACTTCTATGAGTGTGGTTGCAACTAAGACACACTCTGCTTATAAAAGAAACATTGCAAATTTGGTTGTAAAACATCACACCAAGGGCACAAGCGCTTACTTGTTGCATGACATCACAAAGTTTTGCTAGCTTGCGACTACACCAGACTGTTGGAAATTGCTCCTCTTAATGAAAAGCTCTTTCTAGCAATTTCAACTTGAAGACAGGAAATCTTTCCATTGCCTGTTGTGGGCGTTGGTTTGCCTCTAAGTTAATAAGATCATGAATGTAAGCTCGTTTTAAAGTAGTCCCTGCCTCGTTGAATTTGATTGAAATAGTGTGCGGCATTAAGGGAGAGTCATGTGTGACGGGCACCTCCGCCCAAGCTGCTATGGCCAACAGGGCGAGGTAAACAAGGGCCGACGACCACCGACGACGGTATTGAAACATTCTCGCAGTAGAACGTACATTTTTGGGTTGACCGTGGGCAATTTTCAGCAGGCAGGGAGCACTTGTGTCTTGAACACGATGCGCATAAATGCGCATGGTGGCCAATAGTGGCGCTTTGACTTGCAGTGACTGTGCAGATTGGTGCAGGTGGTCCTACATAAGGTGGCTCTTTACTTGCACTTATTTGGTGGCGCAGGGTGTGACGCAGTTCGATCCAGTTTGATCAGCACATTTGAGACATAGCACTGAAATGTGCCAAATGGATTGCTTCAAGCGAAGTCCCTCAGAGCTGATCTCAGCTCAGTTGTGCATCCATCTGCAATTGACTAATCACCAATTTATTCTTCTCTTCAAGTGATCACACTGAAAAAGGAAGCTGTATGCAAGACACCTCACGCCGCTTCACACACGGGAGGACTGCAAACGTTGACACCCAAGAAAGCTGGACTGCATGTTCCTGATATTTTTTCCAAACCTTGGGCACACCTCATCGCTTGCTTTCTTGAGATGCTGACTATGACGGGAACAAACTGGCCAGGAATCTTCATAGTCGGCAAAGTCGGACTTTGGAACATCTCTTTTTCCATCGACAGTCGTGTATATATTTGCGCTTGTGCCCATTTTCATTGTATAGCTGCGCTAAGCTTCCTTGGAGAAACTCTACAGCCCAAATTTTTCCAGGATAAAAAAAGATGGCCACGTCTGTTCAACAACCTATGTCGACTGTTCATATCACGCCAAAGAGAGATGAAAGCAGACCCATGAAGGCTGTTGAGTGGCACGGCAAGCGGAACATCCAAGTTAAATCGCGCCCAAAGCCCATGGTGACAGACCCTGTAAGTGTGATCAGAATCTTTAGTTAGTGTTTGTAAAGAATGCTGAATGCGGGGAGAGTGCTAAATAATAAGGTTGCTGATATGTTGAATGTTGGGCAGCAAGGATGTGCTTTGTAATATGTCTATTACATTAATCTCGTTAGTTTCTCTCTAACTAGTGACAGAAAACGGGACATAGAAAGTGTGCAATGTAAGCTTTCTACGACCAAATAGACTTGTGATCAACCATAAGTTTTGTAGTCGATGCATAATATGAGTTTTTGAGACACCTGTAGTCACTGGTTGTTGAATGCATGAATAACTTGAGCCATGTATGCTTTTCGATGGATAGTCTTAAGTGCAAAGTATTTCAAACTTCTGCAGTGCAGAGTTGTTGCAATGCTTCCATGTTTTCTAGCTACATACAAGTTTGTGAACTTGTTTAATATTGCAGTTCAATATTGCATGCATTCTATGGGTTAAAAGTCTTTTGGGTCCCAGTACTGACTGGGTATGAACCGCCTCTTTGCAGACTGATGTGATTTTGAAGGTCACATCAACAGCTATCTGTGGGTCAGACCTCCATCTGTACCTGAATGCCATGCCCGGGATGCAGAAGGGCGATGTTGTTGGGCACGAGTTCATGGTACAGCAATTCTACTTTCATGCATTGCCATATTTTTTTGGCTGGTGATGCTTGCTCTTGCCAGCTTTCTTGCGTCATCGTCGCTTCGGTCGTTAATTGTATTTCTGAATTGTTGTTGCCATCTCATGTCTGTATCCATGGTCTCCTTCTGGGGCATATTGGTTCTTAACAGCTATTGAAGGACACTCTTGTCTTTTGCAGGGGATAGTGGACGACGTGGGAACTGAGGTGCAGAACATCAAGAGAGGAGACCGTGTCGTTGCATCGTTTGACATGGCTTGTGGCAAGTGCTTGTACTGCCGCAACAAGGCCTTCACGTCATGTGACATCACTAACCCTAGTAAGGAACAGGAGGCACTCTATGGGCACCGCACCTCTGGCATGTTTGGATACAGCCACCTGANTGTTCTCGTCTCGCTCTAACTTCTCTCTCTCTCTCCCCCCCCCCCAAAAAAAACAGTCTGCTCCCATTGCCTTACAGGAGTGACTTGTACACCTTTTTGATTGTGGAAAGCATGACCTGACTATGAGGGGGATGTGGTGGTGCGCAGGTGATGTGAACCTGCTCAAAATCGACAGCAACTTGCCCGACACACGCGTGCTGTTTTTGTCCGACATACTGCCTACTGCATGGCATGCTAATGAGCTCGGGATGGTGGGAGAGGGTGACAATGTTGCCATCTGGGGTGCTGGTCCTGGTATGCTCCCCCCCCCCCTTTCCCTGATAGTGTTCGCCCTCGAGGCTGCTCATTGCTATATGCACTGATTTTTGCGTTTGCTGTCCAAAGTTTTAAGTGGATGCTGAAAAATCTGAATTATATTCATTCACTTCCATTCAAGAGTGAGACTTGCTGCCTGTGGTGCTGACGCTTTTGCCTGTTTTCTATGAGCAGTTGGTATATTGGCGGCACATTGTGCCCTGTATAGAGGTGCAAATCACGTGTATCTGATTGACAATGTAGCATATCGCTTGGAGCATGCTCAACTCAAATTGGGGGCTAGCAACAAGCTGACCACCATCGACTTCTCCAAGAAGAGTACTGTCGACCAGCTCAAGGTATTAATGGGCTGCATTCGTCAATTTTGCCACGCTCTTTCAAAAAGTTCCGAAACCAGTGGCCGAGTGCAGCAGTGTCAGGCCCACTTTTCTCGCATGCAGTGGGAAAGGGATGTCGCTGCTCCCTCTAGAATCTGATTTGAGAGATTGTATCCTTACCTGGCAGGAAGTGGCAGGACCGCATGGCGTGGATGTGGGCATCGAAGCTGTGGGCTTCCACTACGCCAAGTCCATCACTCACAAGGTGGAGATGGCTATCATGGCTGAAACTGACCCATCTGAGATCCTGAACGAGATTATCACATGCACCAGGAAGGCTGGTCGTATCGGCATTGTGGGGGTGTACGCTGGCTACTGCAACCACTTCAACATCGGAGCGTTTATGGAGAAGGGGCTGTCCATGCGCGCAGGACAGACACCCGTGCAGAAGTACTGGCACACTCTTATGGACCTGGTTTCCAGCGGCAAGTTGGATCCCAGTATCGTCATTACACACGAGCTGCCTTTGGAGGAGGCGCCGCATGCGTATGCCATCTTCAATGACAAGCAGGACAACTGTGTCAAAGTTGTCCTGCACCCTGCCCCTGCTGCTTAGGACTTGAGAGCTGTGATGCTCGATGGGCTGGGAAGGAGCAAGCTTTAGACTCCAGATATGGGAAGGCTGGATTGTACAATCTCTGGTACAGGTGCTGAGGCTCACTTGTAAAATAGCATGATAGATGAGTGTAGGGCGTATCAAAGTGGTTTGCCTTCGTATTTTGATCGTACTTCTGCAGATTTTGAGTGTTGCCTGTGGAACAAATGTGGTTTTTTGTAGACAAGGAGGTTGTTTTGTAGATTTTTGAGGATGTTTCATGAAATGACGTGGGTTCGTGTATACAAACTGAGTAGACCAATGTAATGAGATGGTGTAACATAAACACAAATTGTTGTACTATAAAAGCAGTGTTCACTTGTTTCGCTCGTGCACCTTTTTAAGTGGGATTGTCAACATGCTTTGTGAAGCTCTTGTTACATGTGACCAATTAACCTATTGCATGTAAAACGTCAAATTGAAGTCTGGGTTGTACTGTTTGAGAAATAAATTCCCAAGCTGTGTTTATCAAGGATTTGTGGCTTATGCATGAGATAAGGGGTTACACATGGAAAAGAAATAATGTCACTACATGTCTATACTAACCCCAGGACATAATCAGCACTTTAAAACATGATATACACTTGAAAGAACTGAAATTTGTGCGACCGCAAAAACTGGGTAGTAATCATCACATCACCACACGCGATGCTAACTGGGAGATAAAGAGCACCTTTTTGATGTAAAGTTGGTGCAAGAGCTAGGTTAGCGCCACACCTCTATAAGGACGTTTTTGATGAACCCATCATCTCAGGATGCGCTCATTGGTTTTAATATCAGCAATGATTGGTTTTAATATCAGCAATGATTAAATTTAAAAAGGCAAGGTACCTGTTCTTGGCTTGGAAAGCGAGCTAGCGGCTAAGCTCAACCCTGCACTTAAATCTGCGCTCCCAATACCCCCGTTGCTAATCAAGAATTCCAGTTAGGTCGGTGCCCAGCTGAAACACTGGATATGAAGCCAAGTTTACTACCACATAAGAACTGCATGTCTTCCCTCAGTCAAGGAGAAGGTTCTCTCCATCTTGCTTTTCAAGAATCTCTTCATCTTGCTCTTTTAGGAACAGCTGCTCAATGGCTCCAAAAAGCACTTGATGGCCTGATCACCACCCTTACTATTCGCTGCTATGATGTGAAGCACCTATCTATCATACCCAGGCCTAGACCAGGCTTAGAATCTCACTCCCTACAAGACACGACGACTTCCTTATATGATACATTTTGACGGCAAATCAGCTCGACCTAATCACCTCCCGGACACCTTCAGTTGCTGTCCCCGCGTACTTACGAGGCCCGTGACTTGGTGGGCCACTCTGAGTCTGCTCATACATTTAGAAGGGGATTCTTATTCCAGCTATCAGTAGCGTTTTTGCCATTCTTGCTAACTCAAGCGCTCAGCAGCAGCTCCAAAGACCCAGCAGCAGCGCTGGTGAAAACATCAGATAGTATTAGTAGTGGGTGGTGGTTGATCAGGACCAGGTGGTGGGTGGGTAAGTATCATGGCTCTTTTTGCGTTGGCCACAAAGTGCCTGCATAGCATAGTTCAAAAAGCAAAGGTTAGGTTTGGAACTTGCCATGGGCATGGAGGATTTTGTCAGAGGGCTTGCCCCTCAGTTTTGTGCAGTAGGGACGTGGTTGCAGCAACTGCATCAAAAGGAATGCGAACAAGTGCACGAGCATATACACAAGGTGATGGTAGATGGAGCACGCACGGCCAGGGGGTGGACGAAGCCAGCAGCCACCCGGCATGGGGGTCATAGTACACCAGTCGCCGCTCCAGGTGCTCTGTGCCCATCCCAAACATTTCCGCCAACTGCTGTAGCAGGTCCCCGTGTCCCACAGAATGCCTCAAGTCCAGCGTACGGCCAACAGCCGAACTCTCCCGGAAGACGTTGCAGAGGGTACCACTGGCCTCCCCCTCGCGGTGGTCCCGCGCGTTTGCGTTCCAGGACTGCAAGCCTTCTGGCTCTCTATCACACCCTGTGGTGGGGTCAGCAGCACCAGCCGCACCGCGTCGCACGCTCGGAATGCTACAGCTTCTGGCTGCAGCAGGAGGAGGCAAGTGGTGCTGTAGGCCCCCCCTCGGAACGGCGGGGAGCGCGGGCCCTGCAGGAAGGTGCTCGTGGCCAGCAGGGCTCACAGCCTGGCCGAATAGGACTATGCTGGGGCTCGCTTGCCGCGCTGCGTACTCGGCCGCCTGGGCGTGGGCGCCTCTGCCCCCATCTGCGGCAGCAAGCATCTCGCCCCCCCTCACCCTGCCTGGAGTCCCCTGCTTTACTTCCACCTCAGTCGTCACCCTTGGGCTGCTGCTGCTGTGAACTCGAGCTTGCCCCAGTGGGCTCTCTTCGCCGACAGACAGGTCAGCATGCAAACGCTTCCTCATCCGAGAATCCACCTGAGGTCCCGCTGGGCTGCGCAGGAGCTCCACTTCCCAGGGGCTGACAGCTGTCGGTGCCGTGGCATGATCTGGTTCATCCCACTGAATCTGCAACACGCAAACACACACACACGAGCGACTCCCGCCGGCCTTCAGGCTTCTGGCAATGGAGGTCACTACATGGCTCCTACTGTGTCCCATTCTTTGTGCCCTCCCCGCAAGAGGGCCTGTGCTTGTGGGAGGGGGGCATGCAGCACGAGCACAACGGACGGCTGCTGATCTACGTGACTGGCTAGGCAGGCAGGGAGGGAGGCGGCACCTGCAAGGAGCGCCAGAGGGACTGTGGCCAAAGGTGGGGGTCAGAGGGGTGCAGCCCGGCAATGGTGCCGCACAGCCAGCCTGTGCGCGTGGCGTCATCCGTTTCCACCGCCATGCGGCACCGCAGCCCCGCCCGCCAGCTGCGCGCCAGCGCCTGCATCACCACCACCGTCATGTTATAATTCTGAAGTCCTCGCCACGTTACCGCACCGCCAAAAGCGTTCGATTCCTTGCACCGTGGCGCGACCAAACTGCTGCCTAGTGCTTGTTTCACATGCCACTTAAAAAGGAGGGGGAGGCAGTGCGTACCTGCACCACCTGTGACGCGTCCACGACATAGTTGGCACACGCCGTTCGTGGGAAGAAGAGCACCTCAAACTCCACGCCAGCTGTGGCTTTCTGAGCCGCTTCCACAACTGCATCTGGGGTCACTCGAGACTTGGATACTGGAAGGCTCGGCAGCAGCCCTCCACGCCGCGCTCTCTCTCGCCCCTTCTCGTACGCTCGCCCTCCACTGACTGCGCCTGCCTGCTCCCCGGTGTCACTTGGATGTGGGCTGCTACGACTCCCTGTGGTATGGAAACCCTCACTAAACACCGCAAAGGAACCTAAATTTCGTCGCAGAGACCTCCTGACTCCCACACACAGCTCACCGGATGCGCTGCGGAGGAACACTACCGCATCACCGGGTGCCAGCCTCTTGGCATTCACAAAGGTACTCCAGCCTGCATGCATGCGCATACCCCAGGCAGGTCCATGTGTTAACCTCACTGATCTGCAGCATTCTTAAACAGGGCACCAGACTAGCTCACCTACCCACAGCCATTTGTTGCAGAGGAACACTCTAGTGCTGGAACAGTAGGTAAGGTGGATGCAGTGATAGTAGTTTCCAACAACCGGAAAAAGCCTGCAATGCTTTCGGCGACAGAAATGATACCAGATTACGATGCCATCTGGCAACATGCCTCTTGTGCCTCATGCCCAGAACAATCAAAAGTGTGTAAGTGTTTTTTCTTAATTGAATCATACTGATTGCCCATTTAGCAGAGTTGCAAGAGAATGGTATTACATTATTATTCATCACTGCCTGTTGCGGCCTGATGGATTTTGAAAATATAAGAACGTTCACAAAACCGAAAAGAAAGTTACGAAGGAATGGAATTGTGCCTGTTGTTAGAAGGTGTCGACGAGGTGTGCCTCTGTATATATGTCTGAATTTCCATAACTCGCCATGAACATCTCTTGCAACTAATGACTGCGATGGAGGTTCCACCGCATAGTCCAGTGGGGGGAATATTGTCTCTGCACAGTATCGTGGCACTGAGAATCCCCCGCCATTGTTTGCATCACTCTGCGTCAAAGTTTTTGCGAAGCACAGAGGCCTGCTATGGCCTGTGTTATTCAACTCGTGCTCGACAACGGGTGCAACCAATTCCCTCTCTGCAGGGGGGTGTAAGCAACCTTCCTGGTCCTCTTCTGGCCTCAGCACAAATTTAGCAAAAACCTCATCTGTTTCCTCATCTGCAAGATGTTCCACGTGAAAGATAGTACAAGCCGTCGCAGAGCGAAGGCCAGCAGGAAAACAAGCTGTATCCCTCAGACAAGATTCAGCGTGACCCTGAGGCCAGTACACCACTCGGGATCCAGCGGAGGGAAGCTTAACCAAGCCTCCGGCACAGGCCTGCCAAAGGCGAGGGTCAAGGATGTACGCACGTCCCTCTCTGTTGCCACTATCAAGGCGAGAGGAGCACCCCAGATTTGGAGGCCTCCCTTTCTGTTGCATTATCACACCAGTTGCACAACAATGATGAACATAAATCTGAACGCGATTATCCCCCAACAAGTACCAACTCTCATCCTTGGAAAAATGTGTATCTGCTTCATGGCTCGTTCTAGACTGCCAAGACTCACTATAAGGTCATGGCAGTCGAGATGCACAGAGATGGTTTGAAGGTTCACAACACAATCGACATCGACCAACATCCTGCTAACATCGACAGGCAGACGCAGTTGAGGAGTCCACGCTGCTAGCGAGCACTCCACGCGCTCCCGCATAAATGGTATGATGTGACACTTTCGGGGGGGGGAGGGGGTTTGGAATTTGAGAAGAATAATGGGTGTAGAGCCGAACTACCAGCCGTGTATGATGCGACGGTAGCAAATTTGAGTGCCCTTCAGCCAATAGGTCAATATTCCTGTATATTCCAGTCTCCACAGCAAGGTCTAGCTACTCGAAAACACGCCTCTCCAAAATCCTGTTATATGATGAAACTTCAGCGTGGTACACAAATTTACATGTAATGATACATAATGATTGATGTACTCGTCCCGCGCATCGCCCGGGCAAAGATATGGGGTACACATATCCCTTGGCCGCCAACAGCCGCCGAGGTTGGCACTACATTCTAGCTGATTGCAGCCACGTCTTTTAAATCGTGGCCAACAACATTCTCTCGGACAAGCCATGTGATACTTGCAGCCTGCAGGCACCTGCAGGTCCTTGCAGGCACATCCAAAGCACTTCCAAGTTCCAAGCAGACCCCTCAACTTGAGATGAATTCGATGTCATCTGTTACTTTTGGATGTCTTGAAACCCGACACAAACAAAATGATGCCTATAAAATCCTTACCATCTTGAGCGGATGCTGCTTAAATTCCTTCAACCTGAGGTATGCTGTATGTCAAATTTATACAAGGGAATATCATCATGCAATTCAAATCTGCCGAAAATAATCTTCCAAAATATTTTGGACGTCTCATGAACCCTCTGTTGGGCAGGGGATGCTTTCGAAATGTACGAATTTTGTCGAATCGAGAGGCCGGCTTCTAAGTTCAGTGCCTTCCCATGCCTTACGGACTGCTCACGACGCTTTTAAGAATGTGTAGCTCTTCAGTCAAATCTCTCCTTTTGTCGTCCATGGTGAACGCGTTTGGTCCTTCAGCATTTTGTCCTACACAGACGTGCCTACGCATGATAGACCAGGCCGCAGGATTCCACCACAGCCTAGGCCAGCCTATGCAGTCAATGCACGTGTTGCGACTGATTTCCGACCGCAGGTGCGCGTCAAGCGCTGAAGGGGTCAACGGCGTGAGTGAGTCGACGCACGCTCAAGCGTGTGTGGAAGGATCTCCTGGATAACTTAACGACGACAACTGCAGGTCATTCGAGGTTGCGCCTCAGTGGACAGTGTCCCGACTTCTATCCGTGCAGTGATGCACCGACCAGTCGACCACGGACCACTCACACGCAAGGAGGGTCGCTGACACGTCAACTATGTTGACGGTACACGTGCTGAGAAGCCACACACGTGCCCAGGACCCGACGCTGTTAGGCACGTCAACAATGACTGTGAGAAGCTGCCAGTAGTTGAGGGAAGAAGGGTAAAAATTTCCAAGGAGACTTTTCTAAGACCTTTCATAACTTGCAAGCTCATAGACACTACAACCATGTCAAATTTAAAGTGTGTAAAGGTCAAGATTTAAGTGTGTGAGGATTCATGTAATGAATCAGTGTATTGGTAGATATAATATTCATTTTTATATAATACTTAATTAAGTTCAGCCTGCTGAACTTTAGTCAATATTCAATCTGCTGGACTTTATATACTTATCAGTTTAATGACTCGGCCGAGAGCAACAGGCTGAAGTCAACTTAAGTTAGCTTGCTGACACATTCTTTGACAGCCAGCTGACTTTCGTAATCGATAGCAACGAACTGCCTAGATATGTATCTAAGTGTGACATGCTAGACGAATGGCCAGATGACATCCTTGGGATGGATGGCGATTCGGGATAATGGGCGATGGTGGTGGATTTGGTTAACCGAGGTCCTACCAACGTGGTTAACTCCCGGGTCGGCTGTGCCATCGCACTTGCCGTTGAACAGTAAACTCATGCCATGTACATACGCTAGACACTGCTCTCGAGTTCGGCATTCAATAACGAGGCCAACTCTCTCGTACTGCTTACTGAGAGATATCTAAATCCAAGGCGAAAAGCCATTGATATGCACTGTCTTCTAGCCTTGCTTATGTATGAGTTTACTGATTGCGTTATTGATGCTACTTTACTTGCATTTGACTTGCGAGTATTGTCCACTGCTAGTGTGTTGTCTTTTGCTGTTTAATCAGTTAACAGAAAATACCATAAAGATTACTCGTTGATATAAAGATCTTTATTGATTGTTAATCGCCTAATGATAAGCCGATTCATTTTAGTGGTATCGAAGCAGTTATCACAGTTTTTTTTGTATGGTAAGGATAAGGTTTCAAACTAGCAACTCCCGAGATATGGAGAACGAGGATAACAAGAATGTCAAAAACCAGGCTGAAAGTCATGTAGCGAGAACCCGTACCTATTCTGAAACAGTGGCAGATATTGCAGATAGAGAGGCTGCAAATGGAGCAGCTGCTATTGCCGCAGTCGCAGCACCGCAGGCTGAGGAGGAGAGATTCAGATTAGAAGCCGAACAATTAGCAAAAGCTGCTGAAGATGCAGAAAGGAGGGAAGGACAGCCAGCAACCGAGCAAACTGTCGAATAACTTATGGCAGAAAGGGCCAATGTTCTGAACCCTCCTTCTGCTGTACAACTCAATATGCCTCTAGGTCAAATTCGTGACCGGCTGAATGCGGCAGGAATTGCTGCTGCAGGAGCGAGAGGGAATGTTGAGGACACTACTCAGCGAGTGAATGCCACTGGTGTTGAAAGGGGCAGAGTGCCCTAGTGGAAGCGTAGTGACTCACGGGGAATAGAATCAGTTGCAATCATACTAAAGAGTGCAGCAGCATATGACAAAGAAAACTTAGGAAAACTTACTCAACATTTGGAGTAGCAAAGAAGTGCTCACAAATGATGGAGGTTGAAAGGCCTTGTTATTACAAACCCGTAGAAATTTACAAAAGTGAAAATCGATTAGAAATGAAGAAGTTATGCCTATTTATAATTTTCTGCCTAAGTGGTCCTCTCTAGGAGGAAGCTACGAAATTAAGTGTTCGTCAATTCGTCCCTTCTTGAATATTCGTGAGTATGCCAGATCAGTCTCATTTGACGTGTCGGGTCAAATTGACGTCCACATACATGGATCGACATTACTAAAGTATTCTATCTTAGGCGCACTAGGCTAAATCGAAACTTCTAAGTAAATCGACCTAGTCGGCACTTTACGTCAGCCGAACTTACGTGAAGGTTCGAGTTCACTCTAACAGGCCAGATCGCTCGACGCTGTCGGTCAATCCGACGGTCGCGCTCACCTCAAATGAAGAATAGTCGTCAACCGACCTCGAAAACTGATTAAACTTTGGAAATCCATAACTCTCTCAATACTTGACCAAATTCGATGAACTTTATATCAAATTGATCACAGAAATGCACTCTACAACTCTATGCATTCAAAATAAAAATCTAAATGACTCAAAAATGCTCTTAATAATCCTATGACCTTACAGCTGCTGTTGCATTTGTTGAGCACCCGCCTCAGAATGTGGATCTGGGAGCATTGTTTCTGCAAATGCAATCGCAAATGGCGAGCATATATCAGTCCCAACAGGAGGAAAAAAGGATCATGATGGCTTTGCTGCAAGACAGAGACCAATTGGGTTCTCATATCACTAGAGGTGGTGGCAGAGGGCCTAGTAAGCCTAAGCCAAAACCTCCCCAGGACTATGATCCTGAAGGTAACAAAAAGTATTACTCGATCAAGTTTCTTGCTGATGTTGAGCAGTGGCTGAAGAACTACCTAGTATTGCCGGATTACGAGAAGGTCAGGCACTGGTGCTCTACCGAAAGGCAGCGCAGCAGACAGGTGTTTGTATTTGAAAGGAGAGCGCAAGGCTCAACAACTTGGTGACCCTACTTAAGTAGAGTTTGTCGAGAAGCTGCATGAGAAGTTTGAAGTCATCAATCAGCAGGAGGAAGCTATTTATGCAATAATCTCCTCGACACTAAAGCAGACCACTTCAGTTGCTGAGTTTGCTCAAAACTTCCAAGAGAACATGATGAAGCAGCCAGATTTGCCTGAGGGGTACAGGATAGCATACTTCAGGTATGGCTTGAAATCCGAAGTCTCAAATCATTTTGCTAAAAAGAAATATGAGAAACTGGCTGACTTGATCCAGGACGCTGATGCCTGGATCAGCAGCAATTCAATCACAAACGCCAGAGTAATGCTTTGGTGTCAAAGATTGTCAAAAAGCTTCACGGTTCTCACAATGCAATTAAAAGAGACCAGGCTGAGGACAATCAGGGTGATGAGTATGAGTATGAGTACAGTGCTACACAGTTTAGAGGAAGAGGTGGTTACTCTCAAGGGGGCCATGGAAGAGGTGGTGGTAGAACTAAGCCGAGATCGGCCTCAACAAAATTTATTAGCTTCCATTGCCAACAGCTGGGTCACTACAAAGAGCAGTGTCCAGTCAAGCACCTTCCAAAGGTCAGGAGAAAGGACCAGCCTTAGAAGACAGCAACAGTCAGTAATCCAGTCTACTGACTGTGAGGATGCTAGAGATAGTGTGTCGTCACTAGCTGCCCTCGTAGCAGGTATAATGAGTCCTGCTGAATTGAATTCACTAAACATGCCTGACAAACAAATAAAGGAAAATATCAGCATTATAGATCCACAGAGAGTGCACACTCTGGATGATCTTGTTCCACTGATGTCCAACATTTCTTTGCTAAGTCTGGAAAACAATGCGAAAGGACATCATCTTGGCTAAGGCAGGAGAACAATGCGAAAGTCATGAAGTAGTCAGTCTCCCCTATTCTACTGCATTGTATGATTGCAGGTAGAAAGGTGAGGGCATTTGTTGACAGAGGGGCGTCACATACTTTCATCTATAAGGACTTAGTTAAGCGCTAAGGCTGCCTACCGTCACCCAAGAGAATAGAAAAATATTTTTTGGAGATGCCTCAAGTATCCCGGGAGGAGTTATAACCAAGCCCATTGAGATCCAGTTAGGTTCTGGCATTGCAGTTCTAACTAAAGCGCTCACATTTGAGGTACTCAACACTAGCTTTTATGATCTCGTGCTAAACAGGTCCTGGCTTAATGGACATCAAGCTGAAGTGTGTTGGAGCAGAGGTACAGTTAAAGTGAGAGGAGCTAGTGATGGGCAGACTAAACTTGGCACCCACCAGTGCTCTTCCTCTTGTCCTGTATGGATAGCAAATGAAGGAAAAGAAGAGGCTTCCAGGAGGATGCAAGTTGCTGAATGCAATGGAGTTCATCGAAAGCTAGAACCAAAAGGAAGACAGAATGTTCTGTCTGCTGCTGAAAGAGATACCTCCTCAACTTGAAGACGTGGTTGAGAAAAAGGTGAGTCCTCTGGAGCACCCTACTGCTGCAAAAATTGTTGCTCAGTGTACTGATGTTTTTGATATGCCTTTAGGATTGCTCCCTAAGCGAGAAGGGAATTATATGATTGATTTATTACCCGGGAGTCAGCCACCTTGGCAACGCACCTATGGCTTGTCTTATGAGAAGAGCAAAACGTTGAAAATACAGATTGCAGAGCTAGTTGTATATTCCCCAGTAAATCATCTTATGTCGCATTCATCCTATATGTTAAGAAAAAGGATGGTAGTATGCGAATGTGCGTGGTTTATAGAGTTCTTAACACTAGGTATCCCATCGGACCACATATGGTTCTCGGACCATATATGGTCTAGCTAACCCCCATTTTTCAGCGCTGACCTCCAGGGTGCTACAGTTGACCAATTGGTACAATCTATGGCTCAAACAAACCGTACAGACTTGAACCTTAGGCGAAAAAATGCAAAATGGTCTTCCGATCATTAACAACAAAGTTAGAGTCAAAAGAAGGAGGTTCAAAGTTCAGGTTCACAACGAAATTTCAAGTGAAAAGTCTGTCATACCCGAGGTCACTAAAAGCTCTTAGAGCCATGGCTTCTTCTTCAAATGCGCCAAAAATAGTTGTGGGTGGTAAAATACTCATCCCTGCCACCTTCTGGGGAGATGCATGGGCGAAAAAGACATTTGGACAGTATTACATAGTTTTTCTTAGTCGGAATTGTGAGAAAAGAGGTTGTGAGGACTAAAAAGGAGAACTCATGGCTCATAGAAGTGGTGTATGACAAAGAAAAGAAGCAATGGGAGGCATGGCAGGTCAGGCAGTACCTATCTACAGTGCCTGAAGAGTCCTGGTTTTATTTCGAGCCGCATGTAGTTCGTTTTGGCTTGGTTTCCTCTGGGGCCTCTTTGCTTTCAAATTTGAGGGAGAATGAGGGTCACAGTCTAATTTTGTCCTCCCAAGATCCAAATGATGACTTACAGCCAAGGTCTAGTGATGGTGAGGAGGATAAGGAGGATGAGGAGGAAGAGGAGGAGGAGGAGGAGGAGGAGGAGGAGGATATTATGAGGAAGAGGGGCAGGCCTGACACCGGAAGAGGTAAGCAGCTGATACTTATTGTTCCTACTGTTAAAAATGAGAAAAGGGAGAGGAGGAGAAGGGCAACTGCTCCTTAACCATAACTTCTCCAAACATTGTGGTGCACTACAAAACACACAAAGACGCTGTTGATCAATTTTACAAGCTCTGTGTGAGAGATAAGTTCTTCAAGCTCTGCTGTGAGCTTAAAGTGGTGGCACAAACTATATTGGGGTCTATTTGATGCTGCCCTGGCCGATGCCTACATCCTCTACAACCTGGCCCATCCTGAGAGTGGCAGGTATCCCTTCATGTTAGATGTTGTAGCGGAGATGACAGACTTTCATGATCCACATAAGGGGAGGCGCGTTCGCTGGAGTGCGGGGCGGGCTGGGATTGACAGGTTCCTAGGGAGACACTTCCCTGAGCACCTTTTAGGAGGCTCTAGACCAGGATGTGTAGTGTGCAGGAGCAAGTTGTATGACATAGGCCATGAGAAGAGTAAGGTGAGGCCTAAGTGGTGCGCAACGTGTGGAGTAGCGCTTTGCCCCGCGCCTTGCTTTGAGGAGTACCATACCAACTGGCACATAGCACATGTAGATAGTGGCCCCTACAAGCTGAGTAGCAGTAAGAAGTAAGACTGTAGAGCAGAGGAACTGCAACAGAAACATGTATGAAAGACATTGTGCTCCATAAACAGTTTAGCTTCATGTGTGCAAAGCTGTCGATTCTGCGATATTTTGCAACTAATAATTCATTCTTAATCATTTTAATTCACTGTTTTGTAAGTAAAGTAAGACCTTACTCTCAAGCTCCACTTTACAGATTACTATTTGCATGTGTAAAGAATAAATTATGAATTATTGATTGTGATGCTTTGGTGCATGAGGCACTAAAAAGTACGAAAAATACCCGGACCCCATATGGTCCACTAAGTACAGAGTGTACTCCACGAAGCTACTGATTAGAATGAAATATGCGGCAACAGTGCGTGCACGCGTCAACGGGAAAGACTCCCTTTGAACTCAGTCTGGGTAGAGTTCCTAAGTCTTCTTTAGATGTGTTAGGGGAGTCCTTAACTCACCCTGAGGGCATTGACAATCTGGTGTCTCTCCAATTAACTCAGGAGTTTGATCACACCCTGTCAGAAGTCTAACACAATTTGCACAAAGCCCAGGAACATCAACAAAAATACGCTAATCAACATCGTCGAGAGCTGACATTTTCAAAAGGAGATTTGGTCAAACTGCATTCTCAACACCTGTACCTGCTGGTGTGGTCAAGAAAAAGCTTGGTCCGGTCTGGGTCGGTTTATATTTGGTGGTGTGCCGTGTCGGTCAGAATGCTTACAAACTAAACATGTCAGCGGAATACAAGGGTCACCCAGTCTTTAATGTCTCCTTCCTGGAACCATACATCAAAACTGACACACGTACCCGTCCAATCGAGACCGGTTCCCGCTGTCAGGGATGGTGACCCTGAGGAATATGAGGTTGAGGAGATTTTAGACGCTCGCTCTGTCCGTCGATCATCTAAATATATCATGAAATATCTGGTCAGATGGAAGGGTTATGATGCCTCCGGGGACACATGGGAATTTAAAGACCAGCTGACCAATGCCAAAGGGGCGTTGAAGCGGTTCCACCTTCGGGCGGCTGGGGCACCTCCCTAACTGCCATTTTGCTTAACATGGGAAGGTGACAGGAGGTCCTGTCTCCATTTAAGTTGGAGGGAAAATATGCCAGTAAATGACAGTTAATGCGCGAGAAAGGGATAGTTATTGACAGTATAATGTCAATAGTTAAGTGTCTGTATAGTGATAGATGTGACAGCCAGGCCCACATTAAGCTAAGTTGGCGAGTGTCCACCACTCGGAAGGAGAAAGGGACCAGCACATCAACATATCACTTAACTCACCCTGCACACATATTCATTCGTTTATCCTCATCGCACTGCAGCTCCGCTAACTCTTAGTAACCACCCTGTAAAAGGGAACAAACCTATCATACTGATACAAACCACTTCTCTTCCTGTACACTCCTGTGACAAAGATTGAGATCCTACTAACTTGTGCCCTGGTTACATGTGCAGGTTGGCTCCCACCACACAAAAGGAAGACAGAAAGCGCAAGGCAGAAGAAGCCAGGAGGACAATGGAGCAATACCAGAAAGAGCTGGCGGCAACGTCCCGTTAGAACAAAACAGGGTTCTTTAGAAGGCCAGCTGACAGACCTAGAGAGCTGACTAAAACTAGGTCCAGATTTCAATCTCCAGATCCTGGAGCCCCAGGAACAACCCCCTAAACATCAAAATCTATCCTCCAGTCAAGCCTTGCTGGAGGCCTCTCTGTTTGCACCCCACAACGGAAGTGGACTGAGGGTGGAGGTGACAGTTTACTGTCACTAGTGATCTCCACAGCTAGGCAACAGTGTTGAAGCAAGAGGCAGGCGGTGGGGGGTTAGTTCTATTAGTTTCCTGCCCAAATAATTTTATAGTTTAATGTTGTCGAGGCGACAACAATTTAAGTTGGAGGGATTGTAATGAATCAGTATATTGGTAGATATAATATTCATTTATATATCATAGTTAATTAAGTTCAGCCTGCTCAACTTTAGTCAATATTCAATCTGCTGGACTTTATATACTTATCAGTTTAATAACTTAGCCGAGAGCATCAGGCTGAAGTCAACTTAGGTCAGCTTGCTGACACATTCTTTGACAGCCAGCTGACTTTCGTACTCGGTAGCAGCGAACTGCCTAGATATGTTTCTAAGTGTGATATGCTAGATGAATGGCCAGATGACATCCTTGGGATGGATGGCGATTTGAGATAATGGGAGATGGTGGTGGATTTGGTTAACCGAGGTTCTACCAACGTGGTTAACTCCCGAGTAGGAGGTGCCATCGCACTTGCCATTGAACAATAAACTCATTCCATGTACATACGCTAGACATTGCTCTCGAGTTGGGCATTCGGAAACGAGGCCAACTCTCTTGTACTGCTTATTGAGAGATATCTGAATTCAAAACGAGAAGCCATTGACACGCACTGTCTTCTAGCCTTGCTTATGTATGAGTTTACTGATTGCATTATTGATGTCAATTTACTTGCATTTGACTTGCGAGTATTGTCCACTGCTAGTGTGTTGTCTTTTGTTATTTAATCAGTTAACAGAAAATACCATAAAGATTACTCGCTGATATAAAAATATCTATTAATATTTAATCGCCTATTGGTAAGTGGATTCATTTCAATTGACCCTAGGTCAACCAAGACATATTGCATCCCAATCATATAGTTCATTTACTCTTTTGTAAAATCACAAGTCACAAAAGTGCAAACAATTATTTCATGCAACCAGAATTGCGTCACTTGCTTGGTTACTTCGTGAAATGTTTACATTATAGTGAAAGCTACTGTTTGGCTCTTCCCGCGACCACTCACGGCCTCTCACGAGGCAACCCGGCCCTCCTGAAGGTCCAACCTTAGCATTGTTGTCAAGCGTTGCAAATTTTATCTCCATCTATATCACATATACCAACTAACAACCCTCAAGAGCATTGTCATGATTTAGTAGCTTATAGATGTGACAACCAAAGTCGACCTTTAAGTGTGTAAAATCAACCCTAAATTATGGTTACTTACTCTTTCACAACATGCGAACTTACTCTTCCACAACATTCCAGGTTACAAAGTGTAGAGAATTGAGCAAGCTTTCCAATGCGACCAAAAAGGCATCATTTGGTTGGTTATTATTCGCTTCATTTGATAGGTACATTTTCACTCTTGGCGCGACTATTTACGGCCACTCACGAGACACCATGGTCCTCTTAAAGGCCCCACCTTGGCATTTTTGTCATGCCTTGAAACCATTATCTCTATATCATCAAACCTATTAGCCTACGACCCTCGAGGGCATTCGAAGTATAGATTACCGTATGAAATTTCACCAGCTTAGCTCAACCTTGATGAGTATGTCACCAATGGTTGTGAGAAGCTTTTTACCTTTATCACGTGTTAAGAGCTTGAGCTTGCATCAACGGCATAAGCAGTACAAATCCAGTCAGCAAGTTTTGGTGCAATAGAATCTATCTTACATGTAGCTTTATAGCAAAAAAAAGAGAGATTATGAGGAATTTGCACTAATAAGAGTAAGCACCTCAAGACTTAAATTGGAAAGAGAAGAACTAATGAGATAAGGCTCTAAAGATCACTGATAGCTCATTGAAAAACGTCTTTTAGGTTAGAACCTGTAAGGGTTTAAGCTGTAATTTTGCTCACCACTTGTGAAGTTCTTCAATTGATTGGAAATTGGCCTAGGAGAAGCCGGATTGCTCCTCACAAATTCTGGCCCTAAAATAACAAGAGATAAAAGGGTGAACTTTACTGATAACTCTTTTACTTACAATTTGCCATTAAGCACTTCTGAAGATGCCTCTCTCAGGGTATCTCCAGAGATTTTGGAGTGATTTGAGTTATAATATATTAGTTTGCATGTATTTTAATGCTTTTGAATATATTGGAGTAGTATTGTGTGGAGTCAAGTGTGAATAGATACTCTAGTGACTTGGTTCATGTCCTTTGAACCTTCTAAGGCATTTTTGAAGTTAGAGGAAGGACCTAGAAGAACTCCATGTGGCAAAAGTCAAATGTGCCATTTTTAGGTCAAAAGGACATGTGTACATTATTCTAGAAAGAGGTGGCAAGTTTTGGGATGTGTTGGGTGCCAACACATCAACATACACCTTTCTAGAAATTACTTATGTAGCAAGTATTTAAACAAAAGCTAGAACATAGAAAGACATTCCAAAATCACTCTTGTACTTGCCAAATTCCAGAAATATATTAACTATCAAGAAGCCACCTCTCTTTCAAGAAGCTACCACTTGTGTTCAAAGATCCTTGTCTTGAATGGATAAATTATTTTGTTTTACTAAGTACTTTATCTATCTGTTTCACTACAGATTTATACTTCTCAGGAATCGGCGGGGTTAGGTGCCGACTCAATGCATAGGGTCACTCCAAAAGGACCTAATTACTTCCACAAATGTGTGCAAAGGATGTGCGAGCACACCTATAGGCTAAGCACAACTCAAACCAATCAACAGTAGATGCAAGAATGAGGCAAGAGCTCCTCATTGACGGACCTTACCTTGACCAATATGTCCTAAATAATACCTCAAAGTTGAATCTGAAACTTGAGGAAACTTCCTCTATTTGTAGGTGATGCGATTACCAAGTTGTAACTATTTTGGTGCACTTAAACTATAGAAATGTAAGCATTATGTGTTCTAAGGGACTTGCGGATTTGTGCGTACAAAGAGGGTCTACTCTGGGTTGCGAATAGCCCAATGTGTGGCCTGTGGGCAAGTATAGTCACGTAGTGGCCCTTGGGACATTTCCACTACGGGCCGGTAGGTGGTGCGGACTCAAACGCAAATATCCTCTTCAATATATATCCAAACGACGCAAAATCGCTACCATTCGGAAGGTGACTTGATGCTCAATTCTTTCATGACTTGAAATACTAAAAAAGTTTGGCATATGGATGCATAAAGTCAAGCCTCCTGCCTTGGGCTATGGCGAATGTGACAGGTTTAGTTGGACTTGCTTATTGATGAAAATATTTGGAAACGTGTAAATCAAGGAGCAATTTTTGACCTCACAATGAGTTCGGTTAAACCATTTGTACCCCTTGACTCACTTACCGTACTATGCTATAGTCTAATTTAAGGCACAAGAAAAAGACGAACTTGAGGACTAAAGCTTCTCCTTTAGAAACTCATGGACTCTTGCCTACTAGGCATACAAGCATGTATAAGCACATCCACCACATCAAAGGATTGAATAGCAAAGGCGTTCTCATTCAGATCACCATGATGTAGCTCAAACATATCCTGCTGACTTAGGTGCAAAATCGTGAAAGTTGTCCACTATATGACCCGAAGGCATCAGAAGCGACAATTTTGTCCAAATTTTACCAAATCAAGCAAATCTAACGAAAACAAGCACTCTTTGACAAGACCTTGCCAAAAAGTCCTAGTTCGCTCAATTTGGTGCATAGACAAAGGCGTCGAGTCAAATTGCGTGAAAGTTGTACATAATAACGAACCAAAAGTGCACCACCCGACTTGGAAGTAAAATCCCGACTGTAAAGCCGATTGTCTAGAATGAGGGACCACAAGATCCCGCCTGCTATGTACCTAGTGACCACCTAGTTATGGAATACAAAGACAAAGTATTGGGATAATGGATACGTATTAAAGTTACACGTGTAAAATATGAAAATACGCAAGTATTCACTGAAACTCAATTGGGGGAAAAATTGGACACCAAAATTTGGCGTGCGCGACCCTCTTTCGTACGTAGAGAGTACTAGTTCTAGTCGTTGAGTTCGAAGTTAAGAAGGCGACGGCACACTAGTTTATAACTACTTCAAAGTCTCAAGTTCTTAACTTACTTTTTACTTTAGCTTCTCCGGTACGTTCCTTACTCGTTGGCCTACACATACAGGTCTAAAATAGAAAATCAGGTGAAGTATTGAAGAAGTTAACAACATCTAGAAATCTTATTATTTCTACGAATGCAATTTAGATGCTCTGTTAACATTTTTTTGTTGCCATGACGTGCCCCATAAATGACTTAAAACTTAAGTATATATATTAGAAGTTGATTTCACTGATTCGTCTGTGAGTTTCACTCAGTTGAATCGCACAAAATCTTGTTTGCTTTTGTAATTTGCTTGTAATTTGTGATTATCTGGAAGCGGGTCCAGGAGGTGATGAGTGAGGAGGGTGGAAGATGTTGCGCAAGTGCACTTAGAAGGTGCAATTCTTCATGAAATCGCCCGAAATTTGCTATACAAGTGGGAAAAGCATGAACAGACCTAAAAATGTGTGGCTGCTAGGGTTTGGGCACTTGCATTCAGTGTTGAATATACTTTCTAAACTTTGTTAAAAGCTTTAGAAATCTATGAGGGACTTCATATCTAAAACCTGCTCCCAGTGTGCTTGTCCTACACGTGGTGGTGCTCAGCACTGTCACCAATGTGAGCATTTGTTCCCTGTCCTTGTGGAAGTCGACCCCCTCAAATTGGCTTCTTAAGTACAGAAGGAGACCTTTTAAGAGACTAAACTCAACCTCACAGGCCAATGTTAGATTACACGATAATAATGTGCCACAATCTCTCCATGAGGCTCTCTTTGGCCATGTAGGTAACGAAGTTGCCTATCACATTAGCAAAAACACACCATCTCATAGTACTGGTATAAGGAGAGTGTGCTGGAAAAAAGAAGACTTTAACAATTTATTGTCTTTTCACGATGTGTCATTAGGATCCGAGTGGGGAGCAGTTAAGATATTGCGAAAGTCCGGAGAGTTAGTGGCAATTATTCCTCCTTTTTATATGAACCGGGCTGAGAGTGTTACCTGTCTTGTAAGTTCTCGTTTACAGTTCTGAATCGAGGTGGTCATGTTCTTTTGGCACCTGATTAGAACTATGATAAAGAGAGATGGAGAGCTCATCATAACATTAAATATGACAGCCATATTTGGTTCAAGATGGCTGGTAACCCACAAAAATTCAGCAAGGGGGGGTAAAAGTTGAGGGTCATGTTAGAAGCTAGAAGATTGGCAAGAGTGGCTGGTACAAAGATGGTAGAAAAGAGAGTTGGTGCAGACAAAGCAGAGAGAGAGCAGACACAGAGACCATCACGAGAGGTAGCTTGTGCAATAGAGATTGCTTGTGTCAAGTGTGTACAAGCTCTTGGTGAGGCCATGCTAAAAGTAATAAGCCACTAATTTCAATTCCTAGAGTTTTGACAGCAACACAATTCGCTAACAAGGAAGGTCGTAGAATAATGCTTGAGGCAAAAGCTAAGTTGAAGGAAAAACAAGCTGTACATGCACATTTGCAAGTACCTTCAAGCTTCATCATGCAAGCTGCTGACAGGAAGGGAAAACATTTTACTGGTAATGCACAAGGCTCTAACATAATGAGAGCAAGCGATAGAGATCATGCTTTGAGGCATGTCATTGAGTCTTCTATGGAGCCTGAGATTAGCTATGCTTAAATCTTACATGTATTTCATACATGTGGGTGCTGCTGCCTTTGCTTATGTCTTTATCTTTCCTAGAATTCAGAAGCATTGCTAACACATGCTGTTGGCACATCTCTTGTTGCACTGTCTGAGATGCCCTGCTCTTGCCCATTGCTCTCCCTAGCTTGTCAACACCTCCTAGCCTGTTGTTTGTGTTGGCAGACTTGCGCCAAGCATGTAGAGCCTCCACTCCCTCACCGCTAAATTTGTCTAGATCTTCGTGTCTTTTGATCATTGCAGAGATGTGGCACTTCATGATATGCATGCATATAGTTATCATGTCTGAAGTGCATGCTGCTATAAATTTTTCCTCAAAATCTCTACCTTGAATCTTTACCTCAGCTGCCTTCTTGAAATAAATGGACTTACTAAAAAGGCGATTAATAATTGATGAAGACCTTTATATCATCAAGCAATCATTATGGTATTTTCTGTCGATTGATTAAACAGCAAAAGACAACACACAAGCATTGGACAATACTCGTGAGTCAAATGGAAGTAAACCAGCATCAATAATGCAACCAGTAAACTCACACATAAGCAAGGCTAGGAGATAGTGCATATCAATGGCTTCTCGCCTTGGATTCAAATCTCTCTCAGTAAGCTGTACAAGAGAGCTGGCCTCGTTTCCGAATGCCGAACTCGGGAGCAATACCTAGCATATGTACACGGAATGAGTTTATAGTTCAACGGTCAGTGCGATGGCACCACCTACCCGGGAGTTAACCACGTTGGTAGGACCTCGGTTAACCAAATCCACCGCCATCTCCCATCATCCCGAATTGCCATCCATCCGAAGGATGTCATCTGGCCATTCATTAAGCGCACCATACTTAGATGCGTATCTAGGCAGTTCGCTGCTACCGAGTACGGAAGTCAGCTGGCTATCAAAGAATGTGTCAGCAAGCTGACCTAAGTTGACTTCAGCCTGCTGCCCCCGGTTAAGTCATTAAAGTAATCATTTAATGAAGTCCAGCAGACTCAACGTTAAGTACAGTTCAGCAGGCTGAACTGATTTAACTATTATATGTAAATGATTATTATATCAACTAATACACTGATTCATTACAATCTCTCAAACTTAACATGTTGTCGCCTCGACAATACTAACACTAAGAACAGCGTGCTGTCCCTTCCGTTTCCAGCCTACTGCCATTAGGAGGGAGATGTCGCTGGGGCCCTATACTCAGGGGAGCCAGACCTCCTCCTGTCTTGGGGTCTCTTGAAGCCTGGAGGACCCGCGTAGGGGCCCCGCGGAGAACGCAGTAATTGGCCTGTTTCCTCCTGCACAGTCTGAAACTGAATGGAGGCAGCCTTCTCCTGGGCAACCTTCAAGCTGACTGGTACATATACCGGTATCCCAGAAGAATGTTGCATCACATGAGCCAAGGGCACATGCCCTCTCTGCGAGGGAGATGCCGGCAGGCCTCTGGCTATTCCTCTAGCAGCCCTCCTGTCTGCCCTGTCCGACTGGGTCTCCGTGCCTGCAGATGGGCTCTGTCCTCTGGCAATTCCCAGCCAAGTGATATCTTCCTCTTCAGCGAGCTGCTGCAAGGCCAACCCAGTCTTCTCCCTTACAGGGGATGTGGAAGGTGTCAGGATCACAGCGGGGCTAGTGTCCTCCTCTTCACCTTCCTCCTCTTCTTCTTCTGACTTCTCCTCCTCTCCGCCCCCTGGTTCTTCTGAGACTGCTAGGGTCTCTTCTGTCAGCTGCACCAACTCTTCCCGAGAAAAAGAATATCCCACTGACCTTCCCCTTTTGGGTGCTGGTGGGGGTTGCTGAGTCCGGACTGCATACAGGTCCTTTTCCTCCTGCTTGCTTGCCCATTTGGCATAACCGTGCTTCCCTTTAGAGAATGACTCTCGGGCCCTGCTCCTGTCCTCCTGCATTTCTTGGCTAATGCAGTCTCTTACTCCATCCAATCTTGGGTTCCAAGCTGCAATTGAGGGGGCAACACTATGTTCCTTTTTAGGTCTGTTAGGAAATCCTCATCCTTCGCTTTGTCATTTTGCTGGTCCCTCATGTTGATGATCTTCCACCGCCAATCGGTGGGCTTCTGGAAGAAGGCAGGGTCTGTCCTTTTCAGCGTACAAGGGTACCAGTGTCCTGCAAAGTCCAGCTGACTGGTATCCCTGGCCAAGGATTCCCAGCTCCTTCTCTCCACTTCATTATACATGGCCTTGAACCTGTTATGGGATGTAGAGTCCTTAAAGCTGTCCGCATCCATGGGGATCATCCTGATGACCCTATCTTTCCCCCAGATACCCGGGATCGATACAGCCCCTGCTTTGTTCACCTGGGCCATTGCCTTGGCCTCTCTGACCGTATATCCTACCATCCTGGCGTAATCGTGGTAGAGGAGGAGCCCTGTGTTGACCTCTATATACTTGTCAAAGTTTTTGGATGTCTCCCCTTCCCTTTGCAGGATGTCCTTCTGTGAATCACTGCGACTTCTTTGAGTATACTCGAAGAATTCCTCCAGTAGATCAAAGCCCTTGCCCAGCACTGTGTAGCGGTAGCTGTTGATTCTCCTCTGCTCTTCTTCAGCTTGCTGCTTACGCCTCTCCTCAGCTTGCCTCTCCTCCTCTGCTTTCTTGACCTCCTCTGTAGCTTTCCTGTCCAGTTCTTCCTGCCTCAGTTTTGCCTGTTCCTCCTCCTCTTTCTTCTTATGTGCCTCCCGCTGTTGTTGGAGTCGTTGTGATTCCCGAGCAAAGATGGAGGATGATTCGATGTCGCCACGGAATTGCAAATGTTTTGCATGTGCCTCTTCCGCTCTTCTCTTCCTCTTAAGTTCCGACTTTTGAGTCATTCTTCTCAATCATAAACACAATGCAGTCAGTGAAGTCATGATGGTTTGCCGCTACTGAGTGCACTTGATGAGGAACGCGATAAGGAGAGTTCCTAGTGTGTAATACCTGGTGTGAGTGACTATAAGAGAGAATTGAGTTAGTGAGAAAGTGAGTGTGAGCGCAGATTGAGTGTGTAGTATGGTTATCAAAATGTTTTCCCGCCGATCCCGAAATGAAACACCACTCCCTCCAACTTAATTTTAAAGGTGGGTTGCCTGTCACAACTGTCACTAACTGTCCCATTCCCCTCCAACTTATATGGAGACAGGACCTCCTGTCACCTTTCCATGTCTACGGACATGACAATTAGGGAGGTGCCCCAGCCGCCCGAAGGTAGAACCGTTTCAACGCCCCGGTGGCATTGGTCAGCTGGTCTTTAAACTCCCAAGTGTCCCCAGAGGCATCGCAACCCTTCCATCGGATGAGGTACTTCATGACATATTTAGACGATCGACAGACAGAGCAAGCGTCTAAAATCTCCTCGACCTCATATTCATGAGGGTCACCCTCCCTGACAGCGGGGACCGGTCCCGGTTGGACAGTTTACCGACCGGTGAACAGTGTGTCACCTTTAATGTACGGTTCCAGGAAGGAGACATTAAAGACTGGGTGACCCTTGTAGTCCGCTGACATATTCAGTTTGTAAGCATTCTGATCGACACGGCGCACCACTGAATATGGCCCCGACCTTGACTGGACCAAGCTTTTTCTTGACCACACCAGGCAGGTACAGGTGTTGAGAATGCAGTTTGACCAAATCGCCCTTAGAAAATGTCAGCTCGCGACAATGCTGATTAGCGTATTTTTGTTGATTTTCTTGGGCTGTGTGCAGGTTTTGTTGGACCTCTGACAGGGTGTTAGCAAACTCCTGAGTTAATTGGAGGGACACCAGATTGTCAATCCCGTCCGAATGAGTTAAAGACTCCCCTAGTACATCCGAAGGAGACTTAGGGACTTTACCCAGGCTGAGTTCAAAAGGAGTCTTGCCCGTTGACGCGTGCACCGCACTGTTGACCGCAAACTGAATTTGAGGCAACAGGTCATCCCAATTATCTTGTTTTTGATTAATACAGGCTCTCAGCACCTCCTGCAGAACTCGGTTAGTTCTTTTAGTCTGCCCATCCGTCTGAGGGTGGTTAGCTGTGCTGAGCAGCTGTTTGACTCCCATTAGCCCCATTAAAGCTCTCCAGAATTTAGAGGTAAATTTTGAGTCTCTGTCTCAGATGATATTAGAGGGAAGCCCATGTTGGCATACAACATGATTGTAGAACTGTCTCGCTGTTTTGAGTGCAGCTACTACGACAGTGTGGGGATAAAAATGACCATTTTTGTCAGGTTATCCACGACTACCAATATTGCATCATGCCCATTGGCAGTTCTCGATAGTGTGACCACCCAATCTATGGATATAGTTTCCCAGCGTCCCGCTTGGATGGACAGTGGTTGCAAGAGACCTCTCGGTGGTGTGTGCCTAGATTTATTTCTTTGACATTGATCACAGGACTTCACGTATTTCAAGACCTCCCGGGGCCCAATGATAATGTTTTGCCAGTTTGCCAACAGTTTTGGCCTGCCCCAAATGCCCACCCAGTAAATTGCCATGTGCTTGACTTAGTAAGAGAGACCTTATTTCTAAGTTATTAGGAATGACCAGCTTCAGCCTTCCTGAAGTGGTTTCAGTCACCTAGACTCCTCCCTTAAGTTTATACCCAGGTGCAGTAGCAGGACACACACCATCCGTGGGGCTGGGCTCGAATGTTGGGTCAGAAAGGTAGGCCTTCCTAAATTGTTCAAGGAAGGACTTTTTCACCTTTAGTGAAGTGATTGCACAAAGGTCTTTATCTACAGCATGCTGACTGAAGATCCTTTCTTGCAAGTCAGGTCTTCTAGAGAGTGCATCAGCTGGGTTGGATTTCATGGACTCATACAGCACAGGGTGCCACTCCTGCCGTACCTTACCATTCTTTGTGGTTTTGTCAGCAGGCTGCAACAAAATAGCACCCATGGCAAAGTCAGAAGCATCAGTAACCACCTGCACAAGTTTGCTGGGGTCATACACGGCTAGCATAGGGGCAGAACCAAGAGCATCCTTAAGGGTCTGGAAGGCAGCCTGCTGCTCTTCCCCCCACACATACCCTATGTCCTTAGTAAGGTCAGTTAGTTTACTGGCCTTTGTAGAATAATTCTCAATAAACCTCCTATAGTAGTTAGCCAATCCGAGGAAGAATCTTACTTCAGAGACAGATTGTGGTATTGGCCAGTCCCTTTTGGTCTGGACTTTTTTAGGATCCACACTGATGCCTTCTTTACTGATGTAAGGTTATAGGTTTATAAAGTGNATGTAAGGTTATAGGTTTATAAAGTGCATTTTTGAGTTTCATGAAAGTATGTTTTGATTGTATAGTAGTGTAGAGTGCATTTTTGTGGTCATTTTGATATAAAGTTCATCAAATCTGGTCAAGTATTGAGAGAGTTATGGATTTCCAAAGTTTAATTAGTTTTGAGGTCGGTTGACGACTGTTCTTAATTCGCGGTGAGCGCGACCGTCGGATTGACCGACAGCGTCAAGCGATCTGGCCCGATAGATTGAACTCGAACCTTCACGTAGGTTCGGCTGACGCGGAGTGCCGACTAGGTCGATTTACCTAGAAGTTTCGGTTTAGCCTAGCGCGTCTAAGATAGAATATTCTAGTAATGTCGATGCATGTATGTGGACGTCAATTCGGCCCGACACGTCAGATTAGACTGATCTGGCTTACTCACGAATATTTTGGAAGGGACGATTTGACGAACACTTAGGAAAATCCGTAGCTTCCTCCTAGGGAGGAGCACTTAGACAGAAAATTATAAATAGGCGTAACTTCTTTGTTTCTTAGCAGTTTTCACTTCTGTAAATTTCTACGGGTTTGTGATGACAAGGCCTTTCATCCTACATCATTTGTGAGCAGTTTCTTGCTACTCAAAATGTTGAGTAATTTTCCTAAGCTTTGTTAGTGATATGCCGCTGCACTCTCTAGTATGATTGCAACTAGCTTTGTTCCTCGTGAGTCACTACGCTTCCACTAGGGCACTCTGCCCCTTTCATCTGGTATCGGAGCAGGGCTAGTTTGCATATTATATTATGGAGTCGCAGCCGGCAGCTGGAGGAGGCGAACATGTTGAGCATGTTGAGCGCGCGGGGCAGCAGGCAGCACCAACAATGACCAGAGAGCAACAAGAGATGCAGGCGATGCTAAGACAAATGGCAAATGCAATTGGAGGAGAAGTCTACACCCAGTTTCAACAAAATATGCGCGCGGAGGTGGAGAGAATGGTGCGAGTTGTTATGGGGAACGCCGCTTCGACGAGTTCGGCACCTGCACCTGTTGTACCACCGATTCATGTTAACCCAGTGGTGCAACCAGTTATTCCACCCGCATCAGGAGTGCGTGCGCCTAAGCCTGAAGTTTATACTGGAGAGCGTAGATCGCCGCCTGTTCATCAATGGAGTGAAGAAATTTATGGTGTACTCTGCGCTCACACCCGACAGGCAAGTCGCCTTTGTCATAACTTTGCTGCAGAAGAGTGCTGGAGCTTGGTATGAACGAGAAGAGCAGTTGTCTGGAGTTCCTGCTACGGTTGATCAGCTCTTTGAAGGCTTGAAGAGGCAATTTCAACCTATTGCACCCGAGGCTACCGCTCGAGATCTATTGGTGCGCCTTCGTCAACGAGCAAGCGTTCAAGAGTATGTATCGCGCTTCAACGAGCTGGTGCTTCAATGTCCATCCATGCACGAGTCGGAGATGATGGACAAGTTCAAGAGGGGACTCAAGCCAACTGTGGCCAAGGAAGTGGCGCTCAAGGATCTTACCAGTCTTGGAGAAATGATGGCATTGGCAACAAGGGTCGACGCAATGGAGTATAGTCAGAGGCAGTGGGGCAGCCACAACTTTGGAGGATATCGACACTTTGGATCTCAAGCGCCAAGCACGAGTGTTCAAGGTCCGGTACCCATGGAGTTGGGACTTGTGCAGTACCAGCGCAGGCAGCAGAATTTCAAGCCGAGAGGACCGTGCTATAGTTGCGGCAAGCTTGGACATCTGGCTCGAGACTGTTACGTGAAGGCGAAGCAACCTCAACAGCAGGAAAAAGGAGGACGCCAGTAAGTCGTTCTGGGGTGTCTACTGGCGTGAAGACGAGAACTCACAAGGAGGTTATCCCCAGGAGCCTGCCGAGAAGCAAAGGACGAGATGTTGACAAGCCTATCATCGTGGAAGGAGTGGTCGACGGCAACAAGGCGAAGTGTATGGTCGACAGTGGCGCAAGTGCAAACTTTGTGCACAAGAAGTTGGTGAAAGAGTGGCAAATCCCTGTGCAAAAGCATTATGAGCCTAAGGAGGCAATTTGGCCGAATGGGCAGAAACTCAAGTGTGGTGCACCTACGGAAGCTATTCACGTGGAAGTAGCGGGGCACCGGAGTAAGGAAGTTATGGAGCAGGCAGAGTTGGGTCACCATGAGGTGATATTGGGCCGACCATGGCTAAGGAAAGCCAACCCTCAAGTGCACTGGAGCACAGGACAAGTGAAAGTCCAAGGGCGTGATGGTCGAATGGAGACAGCGAAACAGGTGGAGGTAGATACGACCACAAGTAACTGTCTTCTGTCGAGCCTGCAAGTTAAGAAGCTATGCAGGGCGAATCAGGTGAAGGAGATGTACCTTGTTTCGGTGGCCCTGGCCAGGTCATCAGATGGAGCAAGCGTGAATCCTAACAGCCTGGGCGAATGTACATCGCCGGAGGAGCAAGTAGTGGTGTCTGATCCCCTTGCTCAGAAGGAGCAGAGCCCAACTGCTCAAGAGAAGAAGCCTGCTGAGATGCCTGCCCAAATTAAGGCGCTGTTGGAGGAGTTCAAGTGCGTATTTCCTGAGGAACTACCTGCAAGAATACCTCCACAGAGAGCTATCGAGCACAAGATTCTTTGTAAAGAAGAAGGATGGGACTATAAGAATGTGTGTCGACTACCGGGCTCTCAACAAGGTGACCATCAAGAACAGGTACCCACTTCCACGAGTGGACGAGCTGATTGACAGGCTTGTCGGGGCGAAGTATTTCTCGAAGATCGATTTGAGGAGTGGCTATCACCAGGTACGGATTGCGGAAGGAGACGTTCAGAAGACTGCTTTCAGGACTCGCTATGGTTTGTTCGAGTTCGCAGTCATGCCTTTTGGATTGACTAATGCACCTGCTACATTTATGGGACTCATGAATAGTATCTTCAGACCCTACTTGGACCAGTTTGTGGTGGTATTTTTGGACGACATCCTGATCTATTCGAAGACCTTGGAAGAGCATGTGGAGCATCTGAGGAAGGTGTTGGAGGTCTTGAGAGATCAGAAGTTATATGGGAAGATGAGCAAGTGCAACTTCTGTCTCAAGGAGGTCGAGTTTCTGGGACATATAGTGGGAGCTGAAGGAGTCAAGGTGGAACAGAAGAAGGTGCAAGCAGTCAGAGATTGGCCGGTACCTGCTGATATTCATCAACTCAGGAGTTTCCTCGGCATGGCGAATTATTACCGACGTTTCATTGAAGGATTTGCCAAGGTGTGTGCACCGCTCACGGACATGTTGAAGAAGCAGGAGAAGTGGCTATGGGGTGACAAGGAGCAGCAAGCATTTGAGAAGATTGAGGAGCTGTTGACACAGGCACCTTCGTTGGCAATTGCCAGTCCAGAGCTTCCTTTCACCATCATCACAGACGCGTCAAACTTTGCAGTGGGAGCCATTCTTCTCCAGGACCAGGGCAAAGGATTGCAGCCTGTGGCATATGAGAGCAGGAAGTTGAGTCTTGCTGAGCAAAACAATGCAGCATACGAGCGGGAGATGTTGGCTATTATCCAGGCTTTGAGGATTTGGCGATGTTATGTGGACGGCCGGAAGGTGTTCATAAAGACCGACCACAAGAGCTTGGAGAAGTTTATGACGCAGCCGACGTTGACACCAAGACAAGCAAGGTGGATGGAGTTTCTGCAACAGTTCGACCACAAGATTGAGTACTTACCTGGGAAGATCAACCCTGCAGACGCTCTATCCAGGAGGTGTGACCTTGCAGCTGTTTCAGTCATTAAGGAGAATATGGACTTCAAGACGAAGCTTCAGAGAGGTTATGAGGAGGACCCAGAGTTTGCTGATGGTGGAGCAGCTGAGTCCAACTCGAGTATGCAGAAGAAAGACGGCATATGGTATTATGGTGATTCCAAGAGAGTGGTGGTACCTGACATCAAGGAGCTACGAGACCTACTGCTTGCGGAGCATCATGACTGCTTATATGCTGCACACTTTGGAAGCGAGAAGACGGCAAGCGTGCTGAAGCGAGAATACTACTGGAGAAATATGGACAAGGACATCGAGGAGTGGATCGAGAGTTGCGATGCGTGCCAGCGAAACAAGACACCAAATCAAAAGAAGGGAGGTACATTGCAGCCCCTGCCTATTCCAGAGTATCCTTGGGAGCAGATTGCTATGGACTTCATGACATCGTTACCAGTCAGTGGTCAAGGGCACGATGCAGTATGGGTAGTGTCTGACAGACTCAGCAAGATGGCTCACTTCATTCCCATGAAGGAAACTTCTACGGCAGCAGATGTGGCATGGCTGTTCTTTGATCATATTTTCAGGCTACATGGGTTGCCGAAGGTGATTGTTTCAGATCGGGATTCAAGGTTTACTAGCAACTTCTGGCGGTCGTTGTTTACTTGATGGAGACCAAGCTGAGTATGAGCGCTTCCTATCATCCTCAGACAGACGGGCAGAGTGAGAGGCTCAACAGAACTCTGCAAGAGGTGCTCAGGAGTTTCACTATGGAAGACCCTTCAGAGTGGGACAAGAAGCTACCAGGGTTGGAGTTTGCCTACAACAACAGCATGCAGGGATCCACCAAGCAGTCACCATTCGCTATGGTTTATGGGCGAGAAGTATATCATCCAGGAAACCTCTTGTTGGAGAAGGCCAAGGAGACTCAAGTTCCTACTACACAAGCTTTTATGGAGCAGATGGCCAACACTTGGCACATGGCAAAGACGTGTATTCGGAAGGCACGGGAAGAGCAGGTCAAGCATGCTAACAAGCACAGGAGGGAAGTGACATTCCATGTGGGCGACAAAGTACTCTTGTCCACAGAGAACCTACCTTTCACAGGCAAGAGGAAACTGCGGGCACGGTTTACAGGTCCCTTTGAAGTGCTCAAGCAGGTGAATCTAGTGACCTACAAGTTGGAACTTCCTCCAGGCTGGCGTATCCATGATGTGTTCCATGTCAGTTGTCTACGGCCATACGTTGACCCGAATGAAGGACATCCAGGACGACTACCTACACCGCCACCACCGGTCGAGATCGATGATGTATTGGAGTATGAAGTGGAGGCGATTGTCGGCGATCGACGAGTCAAGCGAGGTCAACGATTTGTCCAAGAGTATCTGGTCAAGTGGAAAGGCTACCATGCGGACGACAACACTTGGGAGCCAGAGGCCAACTTGACTCATTGTAAGAGTAAGTTGAGACGTTATCTGCAGAATGCGTCGAGGACGTCGCATTCTGAGGAGGGGGATGATGTAAGGTCATAGGTTTATAAAGTGCATTTTTGAGTTTCATGAAAGTATGTTTTGATTCTATAATAGTGTAGAGTGCATTTTTGTGGTCATTTTGATATAAAGTTCATCGAATTTGGTCAAGTATTGAGAGAGTTATGGATTTCCAAAGTTTAATTAGTTCTGAGGTCGGTTGACGACTGTCCTTAATTCGCGGTGCGCGACCGTCGGATTGACCGACAGCGTTGAGCGATCTGGCCCGATAGATTGAACTCGAACCTTCACGTAGGTTCGGCTGACGCGGAGTGCCGACTAGGTCGATTTACCTAGAAGTTTCGGTTTAGCCTAGCGCGTCTAAGATAGAATATTTTAGTAATGTCGATACATGTATGTGGACGTCAATTCGGCCCGACACGTCAGATTAGACTGATCTGGCTTACTCACGAATATTCTGGGAGGGACGATTTGACGAACACTTAGGAAAATCCGTAACTTCCTCCTAGAGAGGAGCATTTAGGCAGAAAATTATAAATAGGCATAACTTCTTTGTTTCTTATCAATTTTCACTTCTGTAAATTTCTACGGGTTTGTAATGACAAGGCCTTTCATCCTACATCATTTGTGAGCAATTTCTTGCTACTCAAAATGTTGAGTAATTTTCCTAAGCTTTCTTAGCAATATGCCGCTGCACTCTTGAGTATGATTGCAACTAGCTTTGTTCCTCGTGAGTCACTACGCTTCCACTAGGGCACTCCGCCCCTTTCAACTGACAACGTGGCCTAAGAATTCAATACTTTTTCTGAAGAAATCACACTTGCTCATCTTAGCATATAACTGGTTACTTCTCAGAGTGTCCATGATTGTCTTTAAGTGTTCAGCATGCTGAGCTTTATCTTTAAAGAAAATTAGAATATCATCCAGGAAGACTTGCACAAACTTATCCAGGTAAGGTCTGAAAATGTCATTCATAGCACCCATGAAGGTCGCAGGAGCATTAGTCAGTCCAAATGGCTCAAAGCTCTATAGTCCACACACATCCGCATACTGCCATCATTCTTTTTTGAACAAAGAGGATGTGTGCGCCGTAAGGTGATTTATTGGGGGAAATATAGCAATTCTCCTCAAGCTCTGCAATCTGTGATTTCAACTCATCGCTCTCCACATCTGACAAGCCATAAGTGCATTGCCAGGGTGGCTGACTCCCAGGTAATATATCAATTTATGATCTACTTCCCCCTGAGGGAGTAGTCCCGGAGGCATATTAAAAACATCAGTGTACTGAGCAACAATTTTTGCAGCAGTAGGGTGCTCCAGAGGGCTTACCTTTTTCTCAACCACTTCTCCCGATTGAGGAGGCACCTCTCTTAGCAGCAGACAGAACATTCTGTCTTCCTTCTGGTTCCAGCTTTCGATGAACCCCATTGCCTTCAGCAATTTGCATCCTCCTGGAAGCTGCTTCTTTTCCTTCATTCGCCATCCATACAGGAAAAGAGGAAGAACACTGGTGGGTGCCAAATTAGTCTGCCCAACACTGGCTCCTCTCACTTTAACTGTACCTCTGCTCCAACACACTTCAGCTTGATGTCTGTTAAGCCAGGACCTGCCTAGCACGAGATCATAAAAGCCAGTGTTGAGTACCTCAAATGTAAGCGTTTCAGTTAGAACTGCAATGCCAGAGTCTAAGTGGACTTGGTTATAACTCCTCCCGGGATACTTGAGGCATCTCCAAGGAATATTTTTCTATTCCCTTGGGTGACAGTAGGCAGCCTTAGCCGCTTAACTAAGTCCTTGTGGATAAAGGTATGTGACGCCCCTCCGTCAACAAATGCCCTCACCTTCCTACCTGCAATCATGCAATGCAGTAGGATAGGGAGGATTGTCTTTTCCTGACTTTCGCATTGTTCTCCTGACTTAGCAAAGAAATTTTGGACATCAGGTGGAACAAGATCATCCAGAGTGTGCACTCTCTGGAGATCTATATTGCTGATGGTCTCCTTGATCTGGTTGTCAGGCATGCATAGTATATCCAATTCAGCAATACCCATAATACCTGCTACGAGGGTAGCTAGTGACGACTCACTATCTCTTGCATCCTCACAGTCAGTAGATTGGATTACTGACTGTTGCTGTCTTTTAAAGGCTGGTCTTTTCTCTCGACCTTCAGGAGGTGCTTGACTGGACACTGCTCTCTGTAGTGGCCCAACTGCTGGCAATGGTAGCAGGAAGATTTTGAAGAGGCTGGTCTCGGCTTAGTCCTACCACCACCCCTTCCATAGCCACCTCGAGAGGAACCACCTCTACATCTAGACTGTATAGCATTATACTCATACTCATATTCATCATCCTGATTATCCTCAGCCTGGTCTCCTTCAATTACATTGTAGGAACCGTGAGGCTTTTTGACAATTTTTAGACACCAGAGCATTACTCTGGCGCTTGTGATTGAACTGCTGCTGATCCTAGGCATCAGCGTCCTGGATCAAACCAGCCAGCTTCTTATACTTCTTTTCCGCAAAATGACCAGAGACTTCGGATTTCAAGTCGTACCTGAAGTATGCTATCCTATACCGCTCTGGCAAGTCTGGTTGCTTCATCATGTTCTCCTGGAACTTTTGAGCAAATTCAGCAACTGAAGTGGTCTGCTTCAGTGTCAAGGAGATCATCGCATAGGTAGCTTTCTCCTGCTGGTTGATGACATCAAACTTCTCATGCAGTTTCTCGACAAACTCTACCCAAGGAGGGTCACCGAGTTGTTGAGCCTTACGCTCTCCTTTCCATTACAGCCACCAGTCTGCTGCGCTGCCTTTCAGTAGAGCACCAGTGTGTTTGACCTTCTCGTGATCTTGCAGTTCTGGGTAGTTCTCCAGCCACTGCTCAACATCCGCGAGAAACTTGATCAGGTAATATTTTCTGTTTCCCTCAGGATCATAATCCTGGGAAGGTTTCGGCTTGGGCTTACTAGGCCCTTTGCCACCACCACCCGTGGTTTGAGAGCCCAGTTGGTCTCGGTCTCACAGTAGAGACATTATGATTCTTTTGTCCTCCTGTTGGGACTGATACATGCTCGCCATTTGCGATTGCATTTGCACGAACAATGCTCCCAGATCCACATTCTGAGGTGGGAGTCTAGCAAATGCGGCAGTAGCAGTGGCATCCACTCGCTGAGTAGTGTCCTCAACAGTCTCTCTCGCTCCTGCAGCAGCAATTCCTGCCGCGTTCAGTCGGTCACGAATTTGACCTAGGGGCACATTGAGTTGTACAACAGGAGGTGGGTTGAGAACATTGGCCCTTGATGCCATAAGTTCTTCGACAGCGCGCTCGTCCGATGGCTGTCCTTCCCTTCTTTCTGTATCTTCAGCAGCCTTTGCTTATTGTTCGGCTTCAATTCTGGCTCTCTCCTCCTCAGCCTGCTGTGCTGCGACTGCGGCGATAGCGGCTGCCTCATCTGCAGCCTCTCTAGCTGCAGTATTTGCCACAGCCTCAGAATAGGTACGGATTCCCTCTACATGGCTTTCAGCCTGATTTTTGACATTCTCGTTATCCTGGTTCTCCATGTCTCGGGAGTTGCTAGTTTGAGACCTTGTCCTTACCATACAAAGAAGACTGTGATAAGAGCTTCGATACCACTAAAATGAATCGACTTACTAAAAAGGCGATTAATAGTTAACACTAGATAGCCCGGTGCACCCCATAGGGTGCATATGACATATTTGGATGCATTTAGAGACCCCTCTATTACAGGCCGCCATTTACTGTGTATTTATCCATTTTCTCTTAAATTAAGCTTAAACAATTGCAAATGTCGCCGAGTAGCCGAGGTTAAATTGGCGACCATATCCGACGAGTTTTCACAAAGTTACGAGTGAGAACGTACACCCACTGAACCGGTCTGAGCAAAAAAACAGCGAATGTGCTAACTTTCACGAGAAAGAAGAAGGAGAGCCTCTTCTTCTTCGTAGCATTTCTTACTCAATCCGCCATGGCTGCAGGTGACACTTCGTCTAGTGTCTTCGTAGGTCTCTTCATCTACGTTAGCACAGATTTTTTCGATCGTAGATGGGCTTACCAACAGTTTGCGGACGATTGTGAGGAGTTCTTGTTAAAGGGGGAGGTCGTGAAGACATCCGTGGCTAAGAATGGTGATGTGCAGTACTCAGTGAGGTTCTTATATGATGGGAAGAAGGTATTGTTTACTGCTGACTTCGTAGAGTCTCATTTGAGGCCTTTTGATATTTTTGAGGAAATTATAGATGCGGGTGTGTACAAACAAATTCGCGAAGTAGAGCCTGACAGCCAGCCCACAGACACACTTTGAGAGGAGTCTATAGTGCCTACCACTTTACACTTTGGTCCTGCTGAGAGTTCTTTGAATCATAGTGGAGAGCCCTCTTGTCAAACCGAGAAGAGGAAGAGAGGAAGGCCGACCAAAAGTAACAATATAGCAGCACCTACAGAGAGAAGCAAGTTCAGATCAGCACAGATTGCATCAGACAGGATAGACAAGAGACAGTGCAAGGTTTGATTCTGACAGTGAAGCTGCCAGTGACAGTGAAGCCTGCAGCAGCTCGGATTCCGAGGAGGAGGAGCACAACCTGCCCTTGAGCATGCATGAAGACCTGGAGGAAGATGGGAGCCTGGAGGAGTGAAACTGGAAGGCACCTGTCCTTGGTGAGAGCTACAATGACATGTTGCTCAAGCCCACAAGAGACCATCCATCATCATGGTCTGCAGGGCATTTCTGATAAGAGTTTTAGAGGTCTATCTCCATTTGGTGTTCTTTGTCTTCTCATGCCTATATGGTTCTTTGAACAGTTAGCAAAGGAGACAAATGCTTATGCTGCTTTGCACCAGGCTAAGGGTTGGATACCTTGCACTACTACTGAGATTGTCATCTTCCTTTGGCTTGTGCATGGCTATGGGCTTGCATGCCCTTCCTAGTCTCAAGTGTTATTGGAAGTGCTTATTGAGAGGGCCCATTACACTTCCTAGCTTCGGTCGGTTCATGTCTAGAAACAGGTTCAAAGAAATTAGAAGGTACTTTCATGTGAAGGATAATCAGAATAGAAAGTGTTTTCCTCCTAACTCTAGAGAGTACAAGCTATGGCAATTGAAGCCTTTCACTGACCTTCTCTTGAGTACATTCAGGTTGTATTATAGTCCAGGTGAGACTTTGACTATTGATGAAAGAACCGTTCCTATTAGAAACAGGCAGTGTCCTGTTATAATATACAACCCGAGCAAACCTTACAAGTATGGTATTGAAGTCGTTATTGTATGTGATGCTATCACATATTTTTGTTATGCATTCATCATATATGACAGAGTGGAGAGAGATGGCTTGAAGAGTGATGTGGTTCTAGACCTTGTAGCAATGCTCCCTATTGGTAGATTGTTCACTCTTGTTGTGCATAGAGGATTCACCTCTCCTAACTTGTTTCAACAATTAGCTAGATTTGGTCATGGTGCTACAGGCACAGTAATTACTAACAGAAAAAACTGCCCGGCTAATGATGTGTGGATGAAGCCTAACAGTCATTCTAAGGGTCTTTGTAAGGCTGTCATAAATGAGAATCCTCCTATGATAGCATGCACGTGGCAGGACAAGAAACCTTGTGCTTTTCTTTCTACCGCTGCAGGATTAGCCCCTACTACACAGACTAGGCGTAATGGTAAAGATAAGCTTGTCATCCCTGCTCCTCAATTGGTAGAGCATTATAATTTGTACAAGGATGCTGTAGATCAGTATGATGGTTTGTGTCTAAAGAGGAACTATAGTGCGGAGAGGGTATTGGTCAATAGAAAGTGGTGGCATCGAGCATATTGGGGTATTTGGGATGGCTTGCTAGCAAATGTTTTCATCATGCTATAGATGGACAATGATGCAGCTGATAGGTATGAGACGTACTTAGATATCGTGGACGAGATGTGTTCATTTCAACATCCTAATGAGGCTGGCCCTCCTAGAGCCGTAACACGGATTACTACCGCTCTACCTTCTCATGAAGGTAGATTTACCCATAAGCACTTTCCTTCTAGGATTCTTGACGAGAAGTATGAGTATTGTAAGATGTGTGCTGCTGGTCTTCACGGCCAACGTCGCTCAGGGAAGAGGCCGAAGAAGACGAAGTACAAGTGTTTCCATTGTGACGTTTCCCTTTGTGCAGCACCTTGCTTTCAAGTGTATCACACTAATAGAGGAATAGAGCACCTAGATGTAGGACCTAGAAAGGAAGCTAGGCAAAATCAGGGATTTTGACGATTTTGTAAGACTCGCATATATATTTATATTGTTCATGTTTGGTGCTGTATGCAGTATGTAGTATATTTAATGTGTACGTGAGTGTTAATGGGTGCCTGCATTGACAGTTGAATGTAAAATTTTCATTACCATGGATTATAAGCATAATTTTATGCGTTATTTGGGAAAATAAGAGTTTTTGGACATTATTAAATCATTATCGTAATTAAAAATGAAAGAGAAAATACCAGTAGGAAGACAAGACTGTATTAGTGTTGTGTATGAAATATCTTCACCAAAAACATGATGAACTGCTCACAAAGAATGTTTATGTACTTGACACTATTTGAGATCAAAATGCACCCAAGAAAAAAAGGCGCTCCTATGTGGGTGCATGTCTTTGGATAGTTGTATCTTTTTGAATACTTCTCATATTAGTCCAAGATTTGAGGTACTCACTCATGAAGGTAGATTTACCCATAGGCACTTTCCTTCTAGGATTCCTGATGAGAAGTATGAGTATTGTAAGGTGTGTGCTGCTGGTCTTCACGGCCAACCTAACTCAGGGAAGAGGTCGACGAAGACGAAGTACAAGTGTTTCCATTGTGACGTTTCCCTTTGTGCAGCACCTTGCTTTCAAGTGTACCACACTAATAGAGCTATAGAGCACCTAGATGTAGGACCTAGAAAGGAAGCTAGGCAAAATTAGGAATTTTGACGATTTTATAAGACTCGCGTAAATTTTCCAATTATCCATGTTTGGTGCTGTATGCAGTATGTAGTATATGCCAAGTGTACGTGAGTGTTAATGGGTGCCTGCATTGACAGTTGAATTTAAAATTTTGTGGGTGTATGTCCTTGGATAGTTGTATCTCTGTCAATACTTCTCATATCAGTCCAAGATCTAAGGTACTCACTCATGATACAATAGGGCAACCCTGGTCTAAATCCCAGGCCCTCAAGTATTGGCAATTACGAGATACAATGCCTCAAAGTTGGAGAAATATCGCGCGCTTATTTCAGCATTATTAAATGCCATTTAAATCTTTAACAAAATTGATTATTAAATATAAAAAGTACAAATTCAGAAATCTTTTGATGTGTACTTCTCAAAAACCTAATTCATGGCCCGATTGGACTTGTATTGTGAGCTACAGAAATTCCCAAACATGTGCTCAAAACGCACCAAAAAGTGTTAGTTCCACTGGGCCATCTAGTGTTATATTAGCAAGCAATCTTCATGGTATTTTCTGTTGATCGATTAAACAGCAAAAGACAACACACTAGCATTGGACAATACACGTAAGTCAAATGGAAGCAAACCAGCATCAATGATGCAATCAATAAACTCACATATAAGCAAGGCTAGGAGACAGTGCTATCAATGGCTTCTTGCCTTGGATTGAGATCTCTCTCAGTAAGCTGTACAAGAGAGTTGGCTTTGTTTCCGAATGCCGAACTCGGGAGCAGTACCTAGCATATGAACATGGAATGAGTTTACTGTTCAACGGTCAATGCCATGGCACCGCCTACCCAGGAGTTAACCACGTTGCTAGGACCTCGGTTAACCAAATCCACCGCCATCTCCCATCATCCCGAATCGCCATCCATCCGAAGGATGTCATCTGGCCATTCATCAAGCGCACCATACTTAGATGCGTATCTAGGCAGTTTGCCGCTACCGAGTACGGAAGTCAGCTGGCTGTCAAAGAATGTGTCAGCAAGCTGACCTAAGTTTACTTCAGCCTGCTGCCCCCGGCTAAGTCATTAAACTGATTATTTAATAAAGTCCAGCAAACTCAATATTAAGTAAAACTCAGCAAGCTGAACTTGTTTAACTATTATATTCCAATGATTATTACATCAACCAATATACTGATTCATTACACTTGTTATCCCTGTTAGATTGCATGTCTGTTGGTAGAGGGTCTGTCAGCTTCATCATATATTGGCTGAAGCTACTCCATGCTTGTATCACTCGTTCCTCCTTTGCAGCATCTTTTGGCAAAAAAAATACGCAGTTCGCAAGATTCTTCGCCTGCCCATTTAGCTCCCGACACTTTCTTCCAATGAAGGTGGGCTTCCGTGCTCTTTTTGTTCTCTTCAAGGCCTTCACCTGCTCCAAAGTAACATTCTTGCAGAGGGCATCTTTCTTTAGGATGCTCAGAAATTCCAACTTTTTCTTCCACCTCCTTCTAGATGTGCATGAAGTGATCTCTTAAACAAGGTTGCTGTCACCCTCAAGAGAAGATGTAGTATGCAAGGTACATAGTCCTCAAGAGGAATGTTGAAGAATGGGGGTGCCTTATGTCTCTGGCCCCTATGTGTCAACTGATATGCTAGCCTAGCTGTCTGGCTCTCTTTGTTTGGCTTGCTACGTGTCCTCTTCATCTTGTCAACCTCGACGTCTGACTCATTTTCAAAGTGTTTGCTGGAATAGGTGCAGATGTGAGGAAAGGACGCGGGACAGTGCGCAGCATCGGGCATTCCAGCCAGCATGCGGAGCGTACCAACCTCGCGCTTGTGCTTTATTTCTTCAGTTGTGATATGACATGGGTATGTCGAGCTTGCCCCTCTCAAACCATTCAAGCCATGGCTAAACTTGTAGTCCTCGTCCTGGAAAAACTTAATTGGGTATGTTTGCTCACCCACAGTCAGGCCCCCTTGGTATTTCACCTTCTGGCAATCTGTCTTCAACCTGACCGTAATCTCTGTGATGTTGGTGTAGCTATCGTCGCCTTCAAACACCAACATATTGTGGTTATTCCTAGCTAAATTTGCCATTGTCCTGTTGTCTTTGGTCACAACTTTGCATGCTATGGTTATCTAATATGCCCCTCTGTACCATTAAGACGCACCTTCAAGTATTTGCACTCTAAATACCCCCCCTGGAGATATACCTTTCATTTTCAACTCTCTCACCCGATCCCTAAGCGTCTCTTCTAGTCCTATAGACTCTCGCGTTTCTCCAGCCTCTTGTATGGGATTCACAGCTGCATACACTTCTGCTGCCAGTGCCTTCACTCTCCTTATAGAGGGAAGCTTTGAGAAGCGTAGCGTCACTTCATCACCTATGAACTTAGGCTCTCACAAACCAATTTCTCGAGAGTATGTCTTAGAAAGTAGATTCAACAGAAGCTGGTACTTCTCGATCGAGAAGCCCAGCCTGTATTGTCAAGCAAAGCTAAGCTTTGCTTCTCACTGCAGTTCTATCTCCTTCAGGGTCTCTTTTTGTATTGTGTGCTTCGGGTCCAAGTTAGCTGTTATCTTTGCAAGCAAGAATTTGTTTTCTGGCCTGTTCAGAAAGTGTGCTATTGCTGTCGCTGCATTGTTGTCATCTCCAAATTTATCTCTCACAATATTTGACACATCATCTCCCATCCGTAACCATGTCTTGGCACACTTTCTTCTCGTTATGCGTCAAATGATTGCAAGTGGGACAGCTGCATCAGCAACCAGCTTCTCAATCCTAAGTTACTGATTGCTTCTCTTCAACCTGGCATTTTCTATCTTAAGCAATTTCAAGAAACGCTCAACGTGAGCATGCTTCTGAGCATGTCTACTCTGCACTCTAGCAGTCCCTTCTCTTTGCTTCTGTAGACGCTTTTTAGCCACAACTAGCTGCCTATCAACCCTGGATAGCCTAGGTTCAATAGCAGGCTCATGTTACGTTTCTGCTTTTCGAGAGGATCTTTCCTCGGTATTCAAGGAATATTTAATTCAAGTGGAAGGAAAATCTGTATAATTGTGCAAATCGACGAATACTCGAAAGAGCGAAAATGTAAACTAACGTAGAATGTGTGCTTGTGAGAGTTGCACTCACAATGACTCTTGCAAGTATATATACTTGCAAATCTTGAGGCACTGGAGTGCTTCGAGTCACCACCTAGGGCACAGGTTCATGTTCAACGAAAACGGACGAAAGGTTACAAAACTGTTCGGCCGAATGCTCCAAACGAGCCGTTTGGACGTTTGGAGACTTTTCGACGGTTTTCCGAAATAACCGTTTCACGCCAAACGGGCGTATTCGCGTTCACGCGACTTTTGAAAAGACGCGATGGTTTGCGGAGTCACGTACACGTACTTTCGCCATGAACCGGTAGTTACGAATAACTACTTCGCCAATTGGTTAGGTGTGAACGTTACAAACGACGAGTCGCGGGTTCGAATCCGCTCGGATGCAAAGTCGCTTTGCATATTAATTGTCGTTTGAATTTTACGACGCTTTCTTCGTATTAACGACTGGTCGTAAATGCGAAGTTTGTGACTGTGCATTATCCGAAATAATGACAATCAAATCAACTTAATCAATCCGTGATTTATTAAGTTATCATCTCATAATTAATCAAAGTAACTTTATGAATAATTATGTCGTACTTTTGCGAAGTAGTCGAGTTACGTTACGACGCTTTTGCAATAGTATCTTGGTCGTTTCGCCAATCGACCAGGAATTAATCGACACACACGTGTGACGAATAATTGAATGTGATGCAATCATTTATCAAATAATATGATAAATAGTATAACGTACTTTAGGTAATTGGGAAAACGTCCCAAATACGCCTAAAATAGCTCGGATCGTTACACTCCTCCCCCCTTAAAAGAACTTAACGTCCTCGTTAAGCGTACGTCTTTTAAGTCTTAAAGTGTCAATACTAGTCGTGACTAGCGTAAAACAGTGGGTGAGCGATTGGACTATGCATCATCACAGTGACGTAAAAGAGCGTTTACTTGGCCGCGTCCCTTTTGCGTTTGTTCTTTGGTGTACGAAGCGCGCCTGGTAGCACACCTGCCTTAGCGCAGAACTCTTGAGCTTGAGCCCATCGTAACCAATATCCTTGAACCAAGTCCTTACAATTAAGTAGGATCTCATCTTGAGGTTCGTACGAATTCCAACTTGAATCGTAATCGAGCCATTTGATCAAAAGCTCCACTCGAGGAGGCTTATGACGAGTGTAGCGGTGGCCTAACACCTCCTCTACATCCCAGGCTTTATCATCATCGTCGAGTTCCAACTCTGGTGCTTGTGGCTGATAGCGGCCATCGGACCTAAACAGTTTTAGTAAACTGACATGGAACACAGGATGCGTTCGCCCCATGGATTTAGGCAAATCCAGTCGATATGCAACAGGTCCAACCTTTGCAGTTACGATAAAAGGGCCTACCCAACGAGGCAGAAGCTTGCGCTTTCCTGGGTGCTTGAGTTGTAGGTTCTTAGTTTGCAAAAGTACTTTATTGCCAACTTCAAAATTTAACTCAGTCCTGTGCGTGTCAGCAAACGTTTTCTGTCGGTCTCGAGCAGCGGCCAAGGCCAACTTCGCGTTCTTGTGCACCTCTTGAAGAGAGTGGACAAAGAGGCGTGCACTTGGTACTCTCATGGTTGACATCCCCATCTGACCATGAACTACGTGTGTCAGGGGAGTGTGCGGATGTCGCCCATAATTAAGAAAAAATGGAGTTTCCTTAACACTTTCCTGATAAGCATTATTAACTGCGAACTCTGCGACTGAAAGGAGGGTGTCCCAATCGTCTTGACGAGGATTCACATAATGCCTAAGGAATTGTTGCAAAACGCGGTTCAAGCGTTCAGTCTGACCATCGGTCTGAGGATGGAAGCTAGTTGACATCTTAAGGTTCGTGCCAAAATGCGAGCAAACTTCCTGCCAGAAGTGACTCGTAAATCGACTATCACGATCGCTTATGATCTCTTTAGGCATGCCATGTAACTTGAACACGTGATCCACGAAGAGACGCGCGGTCTCGACTGCATCAAGCGATGGTTTACTGGCCACAAAGTGGACCATCTTAGTGAAACGATCGACGATCGTTAACACCCCATTGTGTCCTCTATCAGTGGTAGGCAATTCAACGACAAAGTCGAGGCTTATGCTTTCCCAAGGAGCACCTGCAAGTTCCAATGGTTGCAACTTCCCAGCTGGCCACGTATGGCTAGGCTTATTCCTTTGACATGTCGCGCAGTTGACGATGTACTCAGTAACATCAACCTTGAGGGACGGCCAAATGTACCCTCGGCGCAAAAGATGTAAGGTTTTGGTAATTCCATGATGACCTGAGTAAGGAGAGTCATGCGCTTCTCGTAGGAGCTCATGTCTTACTCGGCCTTCTGGGACAGCAATGCGCCCATTGTGCCACCAAAAACCGTCCTCAAACGTATAGTCTGAGTGTCCTTTCCTTTTGTCCATTCTGTCCATCGTTGTGGCTACACCACTCAAGTCAGAACCCTGGAGATCTAGGAAAAACGGATCTTTGAGATAGCCTTCGTGAAATAGTTGATGCAGGTCAAGTACTTCAGAAGTTTGCATGCTACCCAAATCGGGTTGGCCCGCGTCACCAGGCCTGGCAACGCCAGTCGTCTGGAGGGGTACAGAAGAATCAAGGGTGGCCGCCCTCGAAACCTGACCATTTCGTCCTTGCAAACTCGCAACAGTCCCCAACATCAAGTGGTGAAGGGGAATTCGACTTAAAGGGTCCGCAACATTATTGCGACCAGGGCGATACGCCCAGTTAAAGTGGAATCGTTGCAAGAACTCAGACCATCTCGTCTGGCGCCTCGATAGCGTTGGCTGTATTTGAAAGAAGGTATTTGGACAGTGATCCGTAACCACGGTCAAACCCTTGCAACCTTCCAAATAACATCGCCAAGTGTTTAAAGCATATATGACCGCCCAGAGCTCCTGCTCTGTCGTTGAGTAATTTTGTTCGGCGGGTGTCAGCTTTCGACTCTCAAAACTGATGGGCTTGCCTGCCTGCAGCAGAACAGCCCCTACTCCAACACCAGACGCATCTGCGACTACCTCGTAAGGCAAGTCGGGATCGGCTAATGAGAGAAGTGGCGCATTAGTGAGTGCATACTTAATGCGCTCAAACGCAATTTGCGTATTCTCATTCCAAATGAACGTCTTATCTTTCCTCGTCAGAGCAGTGAGTGGCGCGGCCATCACTGAGTAACCTTGCATAAACTTACGAAAGTAGTTTGCAAACCCAAGGAATGAACGTACAGTATGCACATCAGTCGGGACGGGCCAATCTGCGACACACGCAATCTTGGCTGGGTCAGGGCGCACCCCTTTCGAACCCACTATGTGCCCGAGGTACAAAAGTTCATCCTTTAGGAAGGAACATTTCTTGAGCTTAGCGTATAGCTCTTGCTCACGAAGGATTTGCAACACCAACTCGAGGTGCTTGTAGTGCTCGTCCTTGTTCTTTGAATAGACCAGGATATCGTCGAGGTAAACTTGGACAAATTTCCCCAAATATGGTCGAAACAAATCGTTCATCGTGCTTTGGAATGTCGCGGGTGCATTGGTAAGTCCAAAACTTAGGACTTTGTATTGGAAGTGCCCAATAGGCGTACGAAACGCTGTCTTGGGGACATCCTCAGGTGTGATTCGTATCTGATGATAGCCTTGGGCTAAATCAAGCGAGGAGAACACGCATGCCCCTTGCAGAGAATCAAACAAGTCATCAATGCGAGGTAACGAATAGCGGTTCTTGACCGTTATGTTGTTCAACGCACGATAATCAATGCACATCCGAAGCGTCCCATCTTTCTTTTGAACAAAGAGTATGGGTGCCCCAAATGGAGAAGAGCTCGGCTCAATCCATCCTTTCTCAAGCAAATCGGTAATTTGGTCTTTCATCTCGTTCATCTCCAACGGGCTGAGGCGATAAATTGGCCGCCAAGTTGGGAGAGCATCAGGAACGAGAGGAATCGTATGTCCAATACCCCTATCAGGCGGTAGGCCAGGCGGTATTTCACTTGGAAACACTGACTTGTACTTTTGCAAAAGAGCAGAAAGTTCAGCTGTAAGTGTGTCGTCATGACCAGTCAAATCGAGTGTAGGCTCCTCCTTGGAGAGCTTAGTGACTGGGGAATCAGGTCGTAGTAATCCAAAGAAAACATTTTGACCTTTCTTTGCCAAACGTCTAGCTTGCTTAATGGACAATAGAAGAGTCTTGGAGGGACTTTCTAATTCCATATCGGGCTTTAGGGATTGAAGAGTGATCTTCCTTGTCCCTTTGCGTACAATGCATGTCTTTTGACTGAAGTCAAGCAATGCACTTGTTTGCGTAAGCCAAGTCGTTCCCAAAATTGCATCAATACCCTCGGGCAACTTAGTAACATAGAATTGTTCGTGGCCGATGTATGATTGCACTTTGAGCTGCAACTTTATCTTTCCAAGAGTACAAGCTAAGGAACCATCGCCAAGTCGAAGGTCCTCGTTCTTGAGTGTTGGAATCAACTTCATCCCTTGTGCAAAGCGTGCACTAATGAAGCTCACTGACGCGCCTGAATCAATGATGGTGAAGCATGACTTGCCTGAAATTTTCGCGTCAAACGTCATACTTAGCCCCAAAGAAGCATTATGCATCACTAGCAATGTCCTCGCCTTGAGAGGAAGGTGGAAAATATGGAGCTCCTTTACCAAAATTCCATTTTGCATTGTCGATCGCGCTTGAAACCGAGTGATCGGGTCAAAGTACCAGCGCTTGTTTGTGAACGCCGCAATATAAATTGGAGCGAGACACTTGTGCATTTTCCTTAGTCGTGCCAAGTGTGCGAAACACTTTTCGAGGTTAGGATCATGCGGCTGAAAGTGCAAGAACATGGAATCATGGATGCACTCGAGTTCCATAAACTCAGCAAAGCTCAACACTTGCATACAAATATATTCGTTTCGAATTATATTTATATCGGGTATGCCAGAGTGGACAAGAACCTTTGGTGCTTGCGAACAAACACCTAGAATTTCCTGTTCACTAAGTTGTGTTGTCAATAGCTCAGAAGGAGGCTTTGCAGCTATCTCCTGAGCTACTCTTTTAAAGGCCCCTTGCCCTTTCCCTTGGGATCGCCCTTCGAATCCTTTTTATTAGGACAGGCTGAGATCGTATGCCCATGCTTCCCACAGCCAAAACACAGCCCTGCCTGCATCATACGAGTGCGAGCTTCTGCGTTATCTATCTTGCCTATCTTGGGAGGGGGGCCATTGGATCTAAGCCCATTGCCCGCGCCATTGGGATAAGTCCTCTTTGGAGCGGTATTGCGAGTACTAGGAAACGAAGGTGGAGGGCGGGACGGACGCGTAACCTTCTTAGGCGTAGCGACCGGCTCCTCTTGGGCTAACGTCTCAGTGTAACGAATAAGGTCGTTGATGGCTGTCCATTCCAAACCTGTGACTGGGTTTGCATTGAGACGACTAGCATACGCTGCCTGTAACCCCAAGCGAAAAAGGTGAATCTGCATCCCAGCATCGACTGGAACATCTACAATCTGAGCGACTAAAATACGAAACTTGTTAACGTATGTCTCAATAGTGCCTGTCTGCTTGAGCTGAAGCAACTTGTCACGGGCCGACTTCGAGGGATTGTGACGCCCAAACGAATTGCGTAACTCTGTACTGAACTCCTCAAATGTCAACGGCCCCCTCTCAGCCCCATGCCATAACTGGGACGCATCCCCCTTAAGAAAAGTGGAAGCCATCATGGCCTGATCTGCAGGAGCGACCTTGGCTAACGCAAAGAATGTTTTAAGTTCTTTGAGAAAACGTCGCACATCACTATTTGGACCGCCTTGAAACTTCTCAGGCGGCGAAGGCTTGTACGTAGGTGTTGGTGCCGCGGCCTGCCCAAGGGGAGCAGGCGGGGGTGGCGGATTGGCGTTGTCGCCAGTGGTCCCAGATGGGCCTGGCATCCCTTGGGCAGCCTGTGAAGAACGAACAAGCAAAGGATGAGTGTCCATGCGAGCCACGAAGCGATTAACGAGATTGGCCAACTCAATATGAGTGGCCTCAGCGAGATTGATGCGATTTTCCGTACTACCAATAAGATCTGACAAAGTGGCGAGAGCCATCGTCATGGTTTGGGTGGTTGTAGTCAAGGTCGTAAAACGTCCAATGACGTAGTTTTGAAATGAACGCGGCGTAAGTGGGTCGGGGTGATCTGCGCCGCTTGGAGGATTTGCCGCGTTGAGAGCGAGAGCGCCGCCGCCTTGAGCAGGATTGCCAACATCTTGCGCAGGAGCGCCTCCTGCATGAGCAGGAGCGCTGGCGACCGCAGCGGCCGCATCGATGGGGGCGCCATTGTCGGCCTCCATGGGAAAACCGAGATAGCGCCTAAAAAAGGAGATGAAATTTCCCGTTGGAAGTGGCTACGATAAGCGACCGCAGGGTCAGAGCAGAACTGGGATGGGTGACCGTCCAGGACGAAGAATTGCCCCAAACAGATTTCTACGATAAGCGACCGTAGCCCAGGGCAGGACTGGGATGGGTGACCCTCCAGTACGAGAAAAACCCCGAAATAGATTTCCAAACCACTGAAAATAAATTTCCTTGGAGAAACCGAGATCGGCTCCGATACCAATGTTACGTTTCTGCTTTTCGAGAGGATCTTTCCTCGGTATTCAAGGAATATTTAATTCAAGTGGAAGGAAAATCTGTATAATTGTGCAAATCGACGAATACTCGAAAGAGCGAAAATGTAAACTAACGTAGAATGTGTGCTTGTGAGAGTTGCACTCACAATGACTCTTGCAAGTATATATACTTGCAAATCTTGAGGCACTGGAGTGCTTCGAGTCACCACCTAGGGCACAGGTTCATGTTCAACGAAAACGGACGAAAGGTTACAAAACTGTTCGGCCGAATGCTCCAAACGAGCCGTTTGGACGTTTGGAGACTTTTCGACGGTTTTCCGAAATAACCGTTTCACGCCAAACGGGCGTATTCGCGTTCACGCGACTTTTGAAAAGACGCGATGGTTTGCGGAGTCACGTACACGTACTTTCGCCATGAACCGGTAGTTACGAATAACTACTTCGCCAATTGGTTAGGTGTGAACGTTACAAACGACGAGTCGCGGGTTCGAAGCCGCTCGGATGCAAAGTCGCTTTGCATATTAATTGTCGTTTGAATTTTACGACGCTTTCTTCGTATTAACGACTGGTCGTAAATGCGAAGTTTGTGACTGTGCATTATCCGAAATAATGACAATCAAATCAACTTAATCAATCCGTGATTTATAAAGTTATCATCTCATAATTAATCAAAGTAACTTCATGAATAATTATGTACTTTTGCGAAGTAGTCGAGTTACGTTACGACGCTTTTTGCAATAGTATCTTGGTCGTTTCGCCAATCGACCAGGAATTAATCGACACACACGTGTGACGAATAATTGAATGTGATGCAATCATTTATCAAATAATATGATAAATAGTATAACGTACTTTAGGTAATTGGGAAAACGTCTCAAATACGCCTAAAATAGCTCGGATCGTTACAGCTCACTAATAGGAGCCTTTGACTTGACAAACCTACCACCCGTACCTCTCACTTGCTGGCTGTTATTCTGCACTCTAGTTTGAACAAATTTGGGTTGAACATGTCTTTTTCTGGGGGCTTTTGGGCTGCAGATGTAGGGAGGGACATGGTGCCCACAACTAAAAGATTAAGAAAGACCTTCCAAATGGTTGTGGAGGCCAATATGTACCCACATAGGTAGTAGTTAGGCGGATTTGTAATATCCTCAAAATTATTCATTTTTGGGAATTTTATAGATTTTTCTTATTATAATTAAAAAAAACTTCTTTAACAGGATTAAAAAAAAAAAACTTTGCAAAGAATTGCTTCCTAGGTTCCTTCCCACCAGTAAATATTGAGATGCCCATTGAGAGCATACACATAGATGTTATGACCTAGATTGCACCAAAATGTCATGTAATGCCTTATCGTCTTGGGTCATATATTTCAGATAATTAATATAATATGTTTGTGCATCCAAAAGTTACTTTTTGAATAGGTATTTACTTTCATATGTACTCACGAGCTGCTACTCCGAGATTGATCCAATTCTGACATAACAAGAACACTCCGTGGCCTGCACTCTTGCATGCAAAGTCAGTCGATAAGTGAAGAGATCTGCTCTTGTCGCCTGATTTTTGGCATTACTAACATTGCCATAACTTTGTCAAAAGAGCTCAAATGTGGCTCGTATCTGTAATAGGTATGTATGAACGTCATACCTATCTCAATCTTTGAAAAAAAACTTGCTTCCGTACACAAAATCGACATTTGCGGGCTGGCCTNTTCTTGTGCTACCAAAGTGCCTAGCTCCGATACCACTGTAGTGAAACAGATAGATAAAGTACTTAGTAAAATAAAATACTTTATCTATTCAAGACAAGGATCTTTGAACACAAGTGGTAGCTTCTTGAAAGAGAGATGACTTCTANAGAGATGGCTTCTTGAAAGTTAATATATTTCTGGATTTTGGCAAGTACAAGAGTGATTCTGGAATGTCTTTCTATGTTCTAGCTCTTGTTTATATACTTGCTACATAAGTAATTTCTAGGAAGGTGTATGTTGATGTGTTGGCACCCAACACATCCCAAAACTTGCCACCTCTTTCTAGAATAATGTACACATGTCCTTTTGACCTAAAAATGGCACATTTAACTTTTGCCACATGGAGTTCTTCTAGGTCTTTCCTCTAACTTTGAAAATGCCTTAGAAGGTTCAAAGGACATGAACCAAGTCACTAGAGTATCTATTCACACTTGACTCCACACAATACTACTCCAAATATTATGCAAAAGCATTAAAATATATGCCAACTAATATATTAAACTCAAATCACTACATCACCCCCCCGACAGAAAAAGCGACGTCTCAGCGCGTCAAGTCAGGTCTTACACATGTGGAGCAGACTAGTCAATAGCTTCAAGTCAGATGCCACACATGTGAAGAGGATTAGTCCAAGGCGCCAAGTCAGGTGCTACACATGTAAGGTAGACTAGGCAAGATCGTGGGTGGTGTGACCTTATTGGCTAGCCTACTCCTTGATGATGAAGGGAATTGTACAAGTTGACCCAGAATCATCCACGAATTCAAAAACTCATAGCGTCCACATAACTGCTCCAAATCTGAAAATTTTAGTGCCAAACGGGCCGCCTTGGAGAACTCTACCGGGTCACCAAATTTGAGGGCATTCTAATTGTTGGAGTGTCGTTGAGAGCTGAGAGAGTAAGCACTCCTCCAAATCTGTGCAAAAACTTCTAAAAATCATAAGTCCTTCTATACTTCTCCAAATTCTGCAAACTGGGCGCTATAAGATGTTTTACCAGAGTCTTGAGTTAGAGCATTCCAAGTTCATGGGAGGGCACAATGTCAGAAGGCATATTCTGCCCTAACAATGCCAGCAGCCTGACCCCCTGCTACTTAGAGCATCATATCTCTCTCACCACTGCTCCACATTGAGCAAACTTGGACTCTAAGTGACCGGCTACTTATGGACTACAGCCAGATAAGTTTTCAGAATTTATTATGCAGAGACCTATCACCAGTAGCAGTTTTAGTTTTTTGTCCGGAAACTGCGAGAAGAGAAGAGTGTCTAATGTCAATTTTTCCTCTTTCTTGTTCTTGCAGGCTGCCTCCAAGAAGTCTTCTGCTGCTTCTTGATGGAGGCAGGCTGCCTCCCTAAAGTTGTCGAGCTTCTAATAGAGAGACTTGGGGCTGGTCCAAGATGGGGGTTGGCGGCATGGAAGCGCTTCAACTTTCTCTGAACTTTGTCAAGGTAGTGCGCCGCCACCCAACTATTCTCCGAAACTGGATATCCTTTCCACTTGATCAAGTATTGCTGCAATTTCCTAAAATTTCTCATAGCCACTATGTCTTCCTCTTCGTACTCCAAATGATCATCCACTATTGTTGGGGCTGGTGGGGTTGTCACACGTCCTGGGAACTTGTTGTCGGGTTGCACATAGGGGCTTGAAGAGGGAAGCGTGGAATACGGGGTCGATGTGCATAGTTTGGGGAAGTTCTCGCTTGAAAGCAACGGGGTTGACTTTTTGGATAATCTTGAAGGGTCCCAAATACTTGGGAGAGTACTTGCTGCCAGCAGGCCTATTGTTTAGAGAAATATTTTTGGATAATAGTAACACATTGTCACCCACTCTGTACGTAATTTCTCTTCCGGACCTGTTTGCGATTCTTGCTTGAGCATCTTGCGCCTGTTGTAGAGCTTTCTTCGCTACTGAAAGGGCCGCTTCTAATGTCTCCATAAAATCTGTTGCTGCATAAAAATATGTTGTGGCAGGTACTTCATCATGGCCAGCCGTGAAGCTCAGTGGCGTGGTTGGATGGAAGCCATGGTTGAGGAAGAATGGGGACTCTTGGGTAGAGGCCTGCGTCGTGTTGTTGTAGGCAAACTCCAGGGGGTTCAAGTACATGTACCAATCGTGCTCCAGAGTAGACACGTAGGCCTTTAGAGAGGTCTTTAGGGTACGATTCATACGCTCGGTTTTCCCATCTGATTGCGGGTGGTTGGCAGTGGACATATCCAGCGATGTACCCAAGTTCTTGAAGAGATTTTTCCAAAAAATGGCTTGTGAATCTTGGATCTCTATCCGACACAATTCTTGATGGTAGTCCATGGAGTCGGAAGATGTTGTCAAAGATGACTCTTGCAAGTTGAGGTGCTGTAGCCTTAGTCGTCGTGGGAATAAACTAAGCCATCTTCGTAAGTCTGTCCACCACCGTGAGTATTGCAGTATGGCCTCGAGGTGTCATGGGCAGGTCCACGATAAGGTCTATTGAGATGTCCGTCCATTACCTTTCCGGGATTGGTAGTGGTTGGAGGAGTCCTCCCGCCTTTTGTGATGATGGCTTGACTCTTTGGCATGTGTCACAGCTCCTGCAGTACTCCTTGACTTGCTTAGACATGCCTGGCCAACAATAAGTCCTAGCTAGAACGCCCGTGGTCCTTAGGATTCCGAAGTGTCCTCCAGGAGGGTTGTCGTGTGCTTCTCGTAGAAGCAAGAGCCGGAGGTCTAAGTCATTAGGAATACATCTCTGGCCTGTGTCTTGCCTCACCCAATAATTGCCTTCTTGCTTCTTGTATGGGTCCAAGGCTGCTTCTCCGTTCTTGTAGTAAGGGTCTCTCACATATGCAGTTGAAAATCGAGCTTCCAAATTTGTCTTTAGGGATGCCATCACTGCGTTTAATTGCAGTCTTGAGAGGGGGTCAGCCGGGTTTGTCTTGCCGGGCTGGTACTGAATCATGATGTTGTATTGTTGCAAGTATCCGCTCCATCTTGCTTGTCTCCTTGAGAGATACGGCTGCGTCTGGAGGTGCTTCAACGCTTCGTACTCCGTAGTGACCAGCACATTGCGTCCTTCAACGTAGCAGCGCCAAACCTTCAAGGCATGTACAATCGCCAATGCCTCTCGCTCCGTGGTTGTATAATTTCGCTCGGCTGGTTTTAGCTTCCTTGACTCGTAGGCAATGGGCTGCAGTCCCTTGCCTTGGTCTTGAAGCAGGATTGCTCCAATTGCATAGGAAGATGCATCGGTGATGACGTAGAAGGGCCAATCTGGGTTTGGATTTGGAAGTGTGAGCACCGGGGATGTCGTCAATCTTTGCTTCAGTTGTTGGAATGCTTCCTCCTCTTTCTTGGTCCAAACATATGGCTTGTCCTTCTTGAGTAGACCCGTGAGAGGGGCTGCTACGTGCGAGAAGCTCTGGATGAATCTCCTGTACCAATTGGCAAATCCCAAGAATGATTGGAGTTCTTTCTTGGTCGTGGGGGTTGGCCATTCCTCCACCACCGTGTTCTTCTTGGGGTCCATCTTGATGCCATCAGCAGTCACGTGGAGACCTAGGAACTCCACTTCTTGTTTGGAAAACTCGCACTTTGACTCCTCAATACTTCGAGGACTTCTTTCAAGTGTCTCGCATGCTCTTCAAGGGTCTTGCTGTAGATAAGGATGTCGTCGATGAATACCACCACAAATTTGTCCAGCATGGGCTGGAATATGGTGTCCATCATAGTCATGAAAGTTGCTGGCGCGTTGGTGAGTCCAAATGGCAGGACCATAAACTCAATATGTCCATATCTTGTGCTGAACGCCGTTTTCTCCGTGTCAGATTCAGCTGAAATGAATCTTGCTTATTCAAGATTAATACATTTCATTTAAATATAAAAGATCAGAGATAGGTGGAAGCGTGTGAAATCAGGGAGCGATCTTCGCCCATATAATGAATTCCGTTTACTCATCTATAGCCCTTGACTCACTTATCGTAGTGTGCCATAGTTGCACACGAATACAAGGCACAAGAAAGAGGCGAGCTTGAGGACTAGAGCTTCTCCTTTAGAAACTCCTGACCTCTTGCCTACCAGGCATACAAGCATGTGTAAGCACATACACAACATCAGGGGACTGAATAGCAAAGGCGCTCTCATTCAGATGACCATAAAGTAGCTCAAACACATCCCACTGACTTAGGTGCAAAAACCATGGAATCTGTCCGCTGTGTGACCCCGAAATGTCAGAGGGCATAACTCTGTCAAACTACTCCAAATTGAGCAAACTCAACGGCAACGGATGCATCTTGACGAGGCCTTTCCGAAAAGTCCTAGTTCGCTCCAAATGGAGCGACAACGAAGCATCCATGGCAATTTCCGTGAAGGCTGGTCATTAGAACGAACCCAAAAAGTGCACACATCACTTGCAATTAGAAATCCGACTGTAAAGCCTACTGTCCAGAATGAGGGACCACGAGATCCCAGCCTGCTATGTACCTAGTGACCACCTGGTTGACCACGGCGCAAGGTGCGCCGTTTCGTGGGAAACCCGTTAAGTTGGGACCCACGGATCTAGGTATAACGACCATATTAATTGGTCGGTTGACTGAAGTCCTAACTGTTCAATTGACTGACGACGGCTCCGCCTACCCAGGATTTAACCACACTGGTAGGACATCGGTTTACCGAATCTCAGTCGACCTCCCGACTTTCAGTATATTTCGGTCACATGTGCCAATCTACAAATAACAATCTAAATGAATATGTCTATCCTCTGCGTACTGAAGCTAAGTATATTGACTGATATCAAGCGAGCTTACTATATGTCAACCTACTGATATTATATCCTATATATAACTGATATATAAATCTCAGCAAACTACACTGATATAAATGTCATCGTGCTGACCTTTTCAACAAAGTCAGCAGACTACACTATGGTACAAAAGTCATCCTGCTGACCTTTTTGACAAAGTAAGTGAACTCGCATTACATCGACATACATTCATTTAGATGAACTCGCACATGTGAGTATGTAGACATAATACTTATTTAGTGCTATATTTATATATGCAATTAATTAAATAAATAGTGAACTGATTCATTACATCAACGATGCGAATCTGGTCGTAACCGCTTCTCAAGTCCACCTTCGTGAAGTACTTGGCTCCAACCAGTCGGTCCATGAGCTCATCCGTGCGCGGANCATGAGCTCATCCGTGCGCGGAAGCGGATATCGATTCTTGATGGTGATCTTGTTGAGGGCGCGATAGTCCACACACATCCTCAAGGTACCATCTTTCTTCTTGACAAATAGCACCGGGGCTCCAAATGGCGACTTGTTAGGTCAAATGAAGCCATGCTCCAGTAGCTCCTTGGTTTGCTTCTTGACTTCGTCTACCTCCGTGTATGACATCTTGAACGTAGGCCGAGAGATGGGCTTGCTTTCGGGCTTCAACTCTATCTTGTGGTCTACGAATCTCTTGGGAGGTAGGCCCTTGGGCAATTCGGGGGAGAATACTTCTTTGTAGTCCTGCAAGACTTCTTTTATCTCCTTGTGAAGGGGGCTGCCTTCTTGACTCTCGAAGTTGATGTCTTTTGGCGTGATCAAGGCCAAAAGAAGCTCGTGTCCCTTCCTCACAAGTCTCTTGAGTTGGAGGGCAAACAATAGTATCTCGTGTGCCGACTTCTCGATGTCTTGGGTCTGGATATTCTGGATTGCGCGCAAAATACAGATTCTTGAAGTGATGTCATTCTTGATCTTGATAGTACCGGTCCTCCAATCAACTTGGGGGTTGTGCTTGGTCAACCAAGGCGTCCCTAGGATGACGTCGTACTTGCCCAATTGCATGGGGGAGAACACTACTCTATCCTTGAAGGACTTGATAGAGAGTGCCAAGGGGTACGTCTTCTTGGAGGGGGTAGTATAGGAGAATCCATCGGGCATCATAATCTCCTCGTTGTGGTCAAGAGTTCGCATAGTAGTACCGTGCTTGGTGGCAAAATCTGCAGCAATGAAGTTGCCTTGAGCTCCGCTATCCACCAAGATGTGGACCTTCTCTCCTCCAAGGTAACCTCTCAAACTCATCGGGGCTGGAACGTCGTCTTCAACGGGGGTCTCCACCTCACTTGGCGTGTTGCCTTCTCGTGAAGTGGGTCTTGGGGTGGTAGGCTCCTGGCCTACCGGCGCTGTCCGTTTTTTGACGATTTTTTGGGGCAAGAGAGTGCACGATGGCCCTTTTCCTTGCAATAAAAGCATAGTCCAGCCGTCTTGAGAGCCTTTTTTTCAGCCGGGGAGAGCCTTGCTTTCACTCCTTGCTGGTTTCTTGCATCATAAGTGTCATTGAAGGGTCTTCCACTCTTTCGGGCAGCCGCGGGGTCCCTTTTAATAACTCCCATTTCCATGGGTGTGGGTCCAGATTCGGATGTGGAAGGGGCTGCGTACACCCGCGTCGCCGGTACTCGTGAAGATGAAGGCACGGAGTGCTTGAAATCCAAGGTATCCACCTTTTGGGCCATCTCAATGATCTTTGAGAAGTCCGTCAAGTCGCGTAATTCCACTTTATTTGCCACCTTGGGTTTGAGGCCAAAGATGTAGCGGTCAATCTTCTCCTCGAGAGACATGTTGGGGATCTCAAGAGTGAGGGCGTGAAATCTGGATGTATACTCTTGAACGGACGTCGTTTGCTTGAGATGGTGGAGCTTTCCTCGGGCAATCTTCTCCGCATTGATGGGCATGAATTGCTTCTTGAGGGCCTCACGAAAATCTGCCCATCTTGCATATGATGGTGGGGGCTCTTGGCCGAGCATGGGGTGCGCCATAGCTTAATATATAGCCGCTTGATAGTTACACCACCATGATGTTGCTGCTCCTCTAAGTAAGGTAACGGCAAAGGGAACGCAGTCCTCCTCGGATACTTCAAGGAATACGAGGTACGTCTCCACTTGGTAGAGCCATAAATTCAGGTTGGCACCTTTCCCGGGGTTGAAAGTGTCGGCTTGCCGGGCTTGATGAGTTTCCTTGCTCTCGTTGGCTCTTGTGGAGGCGCTTGAGTTGGGGCTGGATTTTGAGCATTGCTTGCAATAGGGGCAACCATGGCAGCCATAGCTTCTCTTGACGCTTGCACGGTTGCTTCATAGGTGGCCAAGCCCACTTGGTTGTGGACGGTCATCAGGAGGGCTGCCCACTTATTTGCGGGAACTCCTTATGGTGAGGTCAACTTTGCTATAGCAGCTGCCACGGGATTTGACGGTGCTCCTCCTTGTGGTGCTTTTTGTTGTTGCAGATTTTCTTGAATGGGCTCTCCCATCTGCATCGGAGGAGGGTCTCTTGGAGAGGAAGGGCTTTCTTCGAAAGCTTGCTGTTGGTCTTGAGGATCGGCCATCTTCTTGTGCTACCAAAGTGCCTAGCTCCGATACCACTGTAGTGAAACAGATAGATAAAGTACTTCGTAAAATAAAATACTTTATCTATTCAAGACAAGGATCTTTGAACACAAGTGGTAGCTTCTTGAAAGAGAGATGACTTCTTGAAAGTTAATGTATTTTTGGAATTTGGCACGTACAAGGGTGATTCTGGAATGTCTTTCTATGTTCTAGCTCTTGTTTATATACTTGCTACATAAGTAATTTCTAGGAAGGTGTATGTTGATGTGTTGGCACCCAACACATCCCAAAACTTGCCACCTCTTTCTAGAATAATGTACACATATCCTTTTGATCTAAAAATGGCACATTTGACTTTTGCCACATGGAGTTCTTCTGGGTCCTTCCTCTACCTTTGAAAATGCCTTAGAAGGTTCAAAGGACATGAACCAAGTCACTAGAGTACCTATTCACACTTGAATCCACACAATACTACTCCAAATATATTTGAAAACATTAAAATATATGCAATCTATTATATTATAACTCAAATCACTACAGGCCTGCTAAAGGCATGCAATATGTGATATGTGTCATCCTTTGCACGTGTGTAACTTGAAGAGGATTGGTCTGAAGTGCTATTTTTTTGATTATACATGTTCATCATAGGGTCATGAGTGGGTGTATGAAGTCAATTTGGGCATATATGGAAGCCAAGGTGCCCTGCACGATGACATGTAAAATCTGTGATGCAATGTTCAAATGGCCGATTATCGACAGATTTTAGGGCCTGACTAAAAGTGGCACAACTGCTCACACACAAGGGTCTCATGGCTCTGAAATTGAGAATACACACTTCTTAAAGTATTATTCTTCCATAAAATCAAAAAAATAACATTCCTTACAGATCTCCAAAACTGTGAACCAGCCTCTTTCAAGCGTGCGGAATCTGACACCTGGCCATCTTTGCACGTGTGTGGATGGTAGGTGGTAGGATAGGTTGTAAGAGAGAATCCGTAGTGGAGAAAAGTTTGAGTAAGCGAGTGAATATGCGAGCGAGTGAGTGTGGAAAATGCTTATAAGGTATGCAGCCTCTAATCTCGAGGGCTTGTCCCACTCCCTCCAACTTCAATGAAAGCAGGCGACCAATCACTAACTGCCACATTTTGTCACTATTCCCTCCAACCTAAATGGAGAGGGGACCTCCTGTCACCTGCCCTTGTCAGCTGAAATGATAGTTAAGGGTTGACGGCATCTTCTCAAAGGCGAAAACGTTCCAAAGCAACCTTTGCATTTACGAGACTTTTTTTGAACTCCCAAGTGTCCCCGAAGGCATCATATTCCTTTTATCCAACCAAATATTTGATGACATACTTATATGATCGACGAACCGTCGGGTCTCTGGTGCACCTCATATTCATCACCATCACTATCATGGACGACTGGGGTACAGGTCCCAGTTGGACATGAAACCGACCCGTGTGAACAACAGTGTATCGCCCTTGATATATATGGTTCAAGAAAGTACATTAAAGATTTGATTATATTCAGCTGACATGTTCAATTTGTAGGCATTCTAACCGACTTGGCATACCACCGAATATGGACCGACCCAAACAGGACCAAGCTTTTGGTTGACCACCCCAAGAAGGTACAGGTTTGAGAATGCAGTTTGAGTAGATCACCTTTAGAAAATGTCGGCTTCCGACGATGCTAATTGACAATTTTTTGTTGGGTTTCCTGTGCCGTATACAAGATTTGCTGAACTTTTGATAGAGTGTCAGCAAACTCTTGGGTCAGCTGAGGGACGCCGGAGTGTCAATCCCCTTAGGGTGAGTTAATGATTTCCCTAGAACACCTAAGGGGGACTTACAGACTCTACGCAGATTGAGTTCAAACAATTGCTTCCTCGTCGACGCATGGACAGCGCTGTTCTCAACAAACTGTATTTGAGAGGCAACAGTTGATCCCAGTTTTCTTGTTTTATTAAATATAAACCCTCAACACCTCCTAGAAAATTCTTTTAGTTCTTCCGGTGTGCCCATCCGTCTGAGGGTGGTTTGCTGTGCTGAGTAGCTGGTTGACTCCCATCAACTATATGAAAGCTCTCCAGAACTTGGAGGTAAATCTTGAGTCTCTATCAAATATGACATTTGAGGGTAGCTTACGTTGGAGTATAACATGGTTGTAGAGTTGTCTTGCAGTTTTGAGTGCAATTGCCTTCCCTGTGGTGGGTATAAAGATGACCATTTTTGTAAGTATATCCACTACTACTAGTATAGAATCATGCTTATTCAGTCTCTTAAATGGAAAGGGCAGAGGAACGGGCAGTGGGAATTGTGAGGAAATTGGTGAGACAGAGCGATTTGGTAGGACTTTTGGCCCGCAAAAACAAACACTATTTCAAACACCAGAAGGGGGGCTCATAAACCCTAATCACAGCCTCGTATAAGTTGACCTGCAAATAGATAAAGTCCTACCCTTTTTGGAAACTCATGCAGTCTATTATGATGGTTCATCATCTACCAGCTGGAATAGGGAGTGGTTGCAATAGCCCACCGGGTGGCGTGCGCTTAGACTTGTTCCTTAGGCACTGGTGGTCACACAGTCACACACAATCACACAGGACTTGACATATTTTAAGACCTCCCTTGGCAAAACTTCCCAGTGATAGTGTTTTGCCAACCTGCCAACAGTATTGGTCACCACCAAATGCCCACTTTGGTGCCCACTTTGACACAGGCATAGCATGGGCGAAAGGTCACATTTTTGTGCGTCCATCTTCACCCAATCTTTGCCCCTTCTCATAGCTTTCAAACTACTTAGCAAATTTCAACGTTTTGCTTGGATTGAGTGCAACCAATATGTGTTGGCTTGCTTCTTGTCAACGTAAGCTTGACGTTACACAACACTTGCAGAGACGAGTCGCCTATATGCTTATTTATTGTGCTTCCATTGACATTCATCACAGTCTTGCAACACAAAGCATTTGCTAAGGCATTTGGGTATATATGTGGAATCATGTATGCAGCAGCTAGTCTAAGTAGGCAACCATAGTTTCAACAGTTCTCAACACACCTTCCTCATAAAAATGGTACAGCCCATACACCATCTCCTGTATTCTACATATGAACCAATGACACTAGGAGGGAGCATTTATAGAACTTCTGTTTTGGAAGGAGCGGTATCCTTGAGGAAGCCAGTCCACCAGTATGCGGAAGCTTTGGCATAACGAGGGCGAGCAGGGTCTGTGTAATTCACAAAGTGAATACCAAAACGCTCACTGTACCCCATGGACCATTCAAAGTTGTCCAGCAGAGACCAGGCAAAGTATCCTTGCACATTTGCACCCAATCTGCGCAGAAAGAGCCGACACACGATGATATAAAGAGCTCAAAATCTAGCTGGAAACTTTGCACGCTCATCAGATGATGTCTCCATGATGACCAAACTTCAAACCTCTAGTCTCTGTAACCATGACCGGCTGGCATGAATACGGGCATGCTTTTTCCACTGGACGACAATCAATGACTGGAAGGTGGCAAATGTAGCGGACATATTGACTGGCCACACACACGCACAAATGGACGTCCATGCACGCTCCAGCAATGAACATTGAGGAGCTTCAACACCAGTACCAGCTCCTTGGGCTGGACGGAGGAACCAATGTGATTGCAGGAAAAAACTCACTTGATGGCCTTTGCAACGTTTGCAAGGTAGCCTTGATAGAAGCCCACCCGCTGATGGTCACACAGCGCTTTCTCCAGCGGTATGGCAGGGTCATTCTTGTCGCTCATGCCTGGCACGTTATCAGAGTAGCACACACGTGCCCATTTTTGTCAGGTTACACTTGCCTCTTAGAGCAATGGATAACACACCCTCCAGCAGAAGCTGTAATGAACGAAGCTGCTGCTGCTGCACTGAAGAAGCACAAGCTGGTCCGTCCTCCATATGTACAATCACATTGTAATTGACGGGCGGTGGAGTGCTGAGTGAGTGTGAGGGAGGGGCGCACCATTCTCGCCGATGATGATGGGGATGCCGTCGTAGCGCTGCGTGATCCACAGCAGAATGTCCTTCATGGCCCGCGGCACCACATGCAGCCACGACGACGCCGTCTGCACTCTTCCCCAGAAGACCCCATAAGCTTCTTCGCACGTAATAGAGAGACTTTCGTTTACATCTCATGGAAGGAGCGCAGCAAGCGCACTACTACCTAATCTTACTAGCAAGTTACTGGTGAAATGAAGTTCGAGTATGCTGGACCAAAAGAAGCAGAAATGGCATGCAGCCCACGAGGACCCTCCGTGCGAGAGGAGGTCAGAGCTGACCTCTTCACCGATGATGTGGCCCTCCGTGTCCATCTCTACAAGCGCGCGCGCACACACACACACACACACACACACACACACACACACACACTAAAAGAGTTAAGCAGAGAGCGAGCAAGGCCAAGAGCATCCGGTCCGCGCGCATGCTTGACCGCAAGTGCGTGACACCTGCTGACGGGCTGCCAGCGAGGACGGAGGAGGGCAGTGCCCCGCCGACCCAGNGGGGGGGGGGGGGGGGGGGGGGGGGGGGGGGGGGGGGGGGGGGGGGGGGGGGGGGGGGGGGGGGGGGGGGGGGGGGGGGGGGGGGGGGGGGCAGTGCTAGCTTACTGGAGAGCGAGGCCCAGCTGTCGTGGTCGAAGTCGATGGGCTCCCCTGCGGGTGGGCCGGGGGGGTTGGACGCCCAGGTGGCATATCCGGCAGTGTAGAAGTTGAGGCCGTAGAAGTCGGCGGAGCCCTTCACCAGCGCCGCCTCCTCGGGCGTAAAGGGCACCAGGCGGTCGCCCACGTGCGCCTTCACCACATCGGGGTAGTCGCCAAAGAAGATGGGGTCAAAGAAGAGCGAGGTGGCAAAGATCTGCGCGGTTGTGGCGGCCTCCTGGTCGGAGGCGGAGTCTGTGAGCGGGTACATGAACCAGGGGTCGATGATGATGCCCACCCTCCCTCCCGTCAGCCCCTGCCCCACGCCCCACCGTACGGCACCACCGTGCCTTGTGGCTTCAGCAGCAGCCAGAACAGGAGCAGGAGCGTGAGTGCATGATGAGAGTGTGGCAGGTGCAGTAGCAGACCTGGAACTTGCGGCGATAGAGACGGGCGGCCGTGGCGTGCGCCACCACGAAGTTGTGCATCACGCGGTACGGCTCTGTGGTGGAGTCGCCGCCCTCGCACACGCTGCGGTCGGAGCAGCGCCCCGGCGCCACCACACCCCTGCTGAAGCCCTGCAGCCCCTCCCCCCAATAGCAGCATGACAGCACTCATGACAAGGCTCCCACCAACTAGCTAGCTGCACCTCAGTGGACGAACAAATGAAGGAGCAAGCAAATGCACTTTGCAGGCTTGGCTGCGGCACTCCTGCAGCTGCTGTTGCAAGGGCATGGCAGAGGGCGAGGGGTGGCGTTGCACGCACCCCATTGGAGCACCAGTCGGGCTCATTGAGCGTGAACCACGTGCGCACTTGGTGGCCCCACAGCGAAAAGCAGAGGCCCGCATACTCCTCAAAGTCCTTGCTGCTCCGCCACCCGCCCCCACACCCCCTCTCGCTCAGCTTCCACGCCCACAGCAGCCAGCCAGCCAGTACAGCAGCCAACTTCGAGGGGGAATTGACTGGCAGGCACGGAGGGAAGAGGAGGGGACGCACACAATGCGCAGGTCGAGCCAGCCGCCGTACTCCTCCAGCAGCGCCATGGGCAGGTCCCAGTGGTACAGCGTCACCACTGGCTCTATGCCTGCCAGGCGGCACCACAGCAGCTGCTTAGCGCACGCACCACTGCAAGCGCATACCGACTTCCATGTTGCACCCCCCACCTTCCAGGAAAGGCCACGCAGGCACGAGCGGAGCAAGCCAAGGAGGCAGCAACAGCAGCGGGGTGTGGCAGGCAGACAGGCACACACGCACCAGCGAGGAGCAGAGCATCGATGAAGTCGGAGTAAAAGCGCACTCCCTCCTCGTTTACACGCCCCCTGCCCTCTGCGCCCCCCCTCCCAGTCCCCCGACCACCACCCCACCATCATCATCAGCATGTCCTGACCGGCGATCTCCCAACCTGGGCGGCCACACCAGATGGTGCGTATTAGGAGGGCCCTCTCTTTGGAAAGAGCCGAGCCAAGCCGAGCCGAGCAGAGCAGCAGGCCTGTGTGTCAAATAGTTGATAGCCAAGAGTGTCTGGAAGACTCGTTGGGGGGAGGGGGAGGGGGAGGGGGAGGAGGAGCACCGGGCAGAACGCGGGACCAGGCAATGGAGAAGCGGTAGTACTCAACCCCCGTTGCCTTCATCAGCTGTATGTCCTCCTGCTCACTCAGCCGCAGCCGCAGTCACACGCACACAGAGATCAGCACAGCACCAGCATCCCCATCCCCATCGCTATTCCTACTTGGGGGGGTGAGGGGAGGGAAGTCGGATCCTCTCAGAGGAAGGTGAGGCATTCACGATGACCTGATGCAGCAGCAGCAGCCCGTGCCCATGCACACCAGGGCCCAAAGAAAGAAAGGGGCATGCTCTTCTGCTTGGCTCTGAATCACTGCTCCTGCTTCCTTAGCCACTCTTCCTCCCGCAATCCCTTCCTACCGTGTGTGACACGTGCCTGCTTCAAGTCAGTTGGTCCGGGCTAATAGGGGGGGGGGGGGGGGG
>WELA01008232.1:45201-57971 GCA_009602735.1 Mesotaenium endlicherianum | reverse complement strand
TCCCCTTCCTCCGCCCCCCGCCTTTTCCCATGCATTGTCGGAGTTTAGTCCACCTTCGGGCATTGAACTGCTGCCTCCTCCTCCCCCTCCTCCTCCTCCTCCTCCCTCTCCTGTTCCTCCGGCTGCTGCTGCTGCTGCTGTGCTCAGGAATATCTTGCTTGCGCTACAGCTCCTCCATGGATTCTGTTCATGACGGCCGCCACCTGGCGCGGGCGGGGGCGCAGGTACAAGGAGGCTGAGGCGGACTGCGACGAGGCGCTGGCCATGGACGATGCGTACGTGAAGGCGCTCTCGCGCCGCGCCACCGCCCGCCGCGAGCTGGGCAAGCCCCAGGCTGCCGTGGACGGTGCTGCCCCCCTCCTCCGCCTACTCTCACTCCCACTCCCCCTACCGCTGCCAATGGACGTTCGTGTGCAAGTGCACCAGCTGAGCTGAGCTGAGCTGAGGCGCATGGAGACTGCTACGTGCGCGGAGAGAAGGAAGGGAGGCCCAGGATTTGTCGTTGCTTTCTCGTCTGTGCAGGTAAGCCCTTGGAGTCTCCATTTGTTAATAGATGCGCACGCGTGTGTGGGGGAGCGTGCAGACTTGGAGCAGGCGCTGCAGCTGGAGCCGGGCAGCCAAGAGATCCAGCGCCAGCTCACGGCCACTCTCGCTCTGCTGGACAAGGTCAGGTGGTCATTCTCCCCCTCCTCCTCCCCCGCTGCTGCCGGGTCGTACCTGGCAGCCTCCCTTGCCAGCTGGCTGCGTTGTGTGCCTCCTGTCCCGCTGACAGCCATACTTGTTCTTTACAAACAGCCGATGTTGAGGTAACTTGTTAGGGGAGGGAAGGGGAGGCGAGGGGAGGGGAGGGGAGCAGTGGAGCCTGCTTGCTTGCGGCCTGCAACCCAAGTGCTGACACAAGTAACGCGTGGCGAGGTCGTGCATTTTCAGAGAGGAAGCAGAGCAAAGAGTGTGGCGTCGCAGCAGGGGCAGGAGCAGGAGGAGGGAGCAGCTACCCTGACGGCTGCCCACTCCAGGAGGCTGCCGATGGCGCCACACCAGCAGCAGGTACCGACAAGCGCTGCTGGACCGCCGCAGCCACTGGCTGATGATGGCTACCCTGCTGGAAGAGCAGCAGGCGGAGGAGTCACAGTTGGAAGTTCCTCTGCCTTGCGGGGGAGTGGGGCGAAGGACTCTGCGGGTGCTGCCCCTTCTCTTGCAGCAGCAGGCGTCGGCAGAGGCCCCGACACACCGGCCACGGATGCCCACGATAGAGCACCAGAGGCTGCCGCCCGGCAAAGACAACAGCAGCAAGGGGAGCAGGGAACGGTAGCGGAACCTCTGCCAGCAGCAGCAGCAGCAGTGGCTAAAGGCAGGTCTCAGAGAGGGGGAGTGCTGGATGCTGCAGCACAGGCAGCTGCCAGCAAGGCGGCACGTGCTGCGCAGGACAGCATCATTGCCAGCATGGCGCCGCCTGCCTCCGCTTATGCATTTGAAGCCATGTGGAAGGCGGTCGGTGCTGACGTGGCAGCTCGCGCCAGCATCCTGCGGGTGGGTGCCTTCTGTTCCTCTTTCTCTTCTTGTTTCTTGCCTCGTCTGTGCCCCTGCTTTGCAGAGCTTGCCAAGTGGCAGACATGTTCTAGTAGATGAGGTGAGGCACACTGGCTGGCTGGCCGCCACCTGGTGGCATGTAACGTGTGTGTCAGGACGCGTCAGTATGCGTGTAGCCCTTGCTGCTGACTGACGATGATGATGATGGGGGAGGGAGGGGCGGAAGGGCAGATGGTGGACTCACATGGGCTGCCGCAGCTCTTCAAGGACTCGTTGACGCCGGCCCTGCTGCTTCCCATGCTGCTCACTCTCCTCTCCCCCTCCTTCTTCCCGTACGCCACCCTCTCCCACCCTCCCTGCCTGCCCCGCTCCGCTCGCATGCCAACTCAAAACAAGGGCCAGTCTTGACTGCCCCACAACGTCTCCCTCGTGGGGGGGGTGGGTAGCAAGCAGGTGTCAGTGCAGCGCAGCTTGCTGTCCCTGCTGTGGTCAGTTGACCAGGAGGGGGGACTGTTGCTCCCGCTATCATGCGTTCCAATGGGAGGACCTTGCACGCACATGCTGATTGGACGCCGAAGCAGCGGTCCTGTGTGGGCAGGCGTGAGGCAGAGAAGGCCATGGAGATGCTGGAGGGCCTCGCCAGGGTGCCCCGCTTCCATCTCACTGTGCTCTTTCTCTCCTCTAAGGACAGGGCAGGTGAGTGATCTCCTGTGTGCTTTGCATTTAGCGTCTGAGGGTGTGAAATGAAGATGTGGTGTGTGCGGATGTTGCTTATGCCAAAGAGCGCTAGTTGATTGGTCATAGGCTCGTGTCTGTGTCTTGAAACCGTCTTACTTAACAATCTGGGTGAACCAGGATTTGGCTGTAGGATGGTGCCTGCTCACTCTGATTCTGACACATCATATTGAGTGTGACCAACCGGTCCTGGTGCAGCGGTGCGTATGCTGTGGAATGCGGCCGCTGCCGACACGCAGCTGCCTGCTGCCCTTCGAGATCGGCTCACTGCAGCACGCAGCAACTATAAGCTGTAGCTTCGGAGGTCCACACAGACGTTGCAATTTTTAACCGCTGCCGTCTCTTCTCCTGCAAACCGCTGAGCTCATTCTTTGCTTTTCCTTTGTTTTGGGGGCCTGAAGCAGTGTGCTGTGAAGTCTTCGTGAGATGATTCTCCATTTTTTTGCGATTAACTATGCTGCTGTCATGCGTGCTTGCCCCATGCCTTGTTCTTGCGTCGTGGAAGAGTTCGCATTGGTATCGATGGATCGAGCAGTTGCACGGCATGCAGCGAATGTACACAGCAATCCTGACAATTTGTCAGCTTTGCTGTTGCACTTCTTTTCTGCCTAGGGGTTGTCATCAAGAAGTCGCTAAGCTCTGCAACATTGCCAATTAAAACAGATGGAACCAGCTGACTTCCAATATTGCACTTCCCTTATCCAACATGCAGAAATTGGTTCATGCGTGTTCAAAGCATCACAACCTAATCCCTGCAGCCCCTTATGCAACAAGCAGCTTACTGACCGTCTGGTGTCAGGCCAAGACTGCCCGACTGCCTGAGATGTCCTCTTCGATGTTGCATGCCGGTCAACACTCGTTCTCTTCCAGGCAGCGTGCAATTGCACCAGTGTTCAGATACAAGCAGAGATACCGGTGACCCACCAAAGACTGCTTTGAGGTATTTAGAAGATAGGCCTACCTGTGAATATGACCCCACTAGCATCATGTCGCCAACAGACTCGCGAGACCATCGGTTGCTCCCACATCCGAGGCTACTTCTTCATAACCCCAGGTATGGCATGCATGCATGCACGCGCGTCCATGTGCACCTCATACCCCTAGCTCACCAGGAGCCTGTGATGCACGGGCATGCATGCACCTAAGCGGAACCCACATGGCTGGCCCTCCTTGAATGGCACATACCCCCACACACCTGGTACCCGGGCTGCATGCCAACCTCTATCTCCAGGGCCAGCCAGAGCCAGCTCGTCGTATGCGAGGTAGAGGCTGTCCACGCCTGCCGAGAATGGGCACCCGAGGTCGAGAGACCATGTCTACAGAACTAGCGCACGTATGTCGGTACGCATCCTCGTTGGACCATACGCCAGGGAACAGACTGTGCGCTGTTGCCAAATTTATTGCGGCCGCCAAGGCCATAGAGGAGGGAGCAAGTAAGCGCGGAATAAGACAGCAGGAGCGGTAGAAGCCGGCGCAGGCGCTACTCAAACTTGCGGATGACCGCTAGCTCGTGCAGCAGCGCCTCAATCTGGTCGTCGTCGATGGGCGGATTCCTGGTCACCGTCTGCACACAGTTGGGCAGTCTGCTGAGGGTGGTGCTGGATGCGCTTCTCCGGCTTCCATCCTACCTGCTGGAAGGAGCCAAAAGACTACCTGACAGCGTCGCCCACGTGCCCCAAACTGCCAAAGTATGCCGCCCACTCAGCTCAACGCTACCAGAGGCAACAGCAAGGGGCATATGCGCGTGCACGCGTGTGTGTGTAAAAGTGCGCGTGTGCATGTTGTGTGTGTCGAGTGAGAGGGAGGGAGGGAGGGAGGGCCGACCACAAGAGACGGCACGAGGGCCTTGGCCTCCTCCAGCGTGTCTGGCCCCAGGTTGCCAATCACACACGTCTGCTCACACACCCCCACCCGCACGTGCAACGCCGCACACTTGTCGCTCAGCCCCACACCACGTGCCCCAGGAACAACAGGGCAACCTGTGCTGTGCAAACTTCCATCGTACCATAACTTTGGGACGACAATAAATCAGGGGTGCACCATCCAAATGTCTGGCTGGCGCTCACTGGTGAAGCTGCGGCGGCAGGCAACTCTTGTGTGGTTTGCAAGAGCAGCAAGGGAGTAGGGTAACACAAGAGACTCAGGGAGTGGGGAGGCCAGGGGGGAAAGGAAGGCACCTCAAACTCGGAGAGGTTCTTCTCACTTGCCAGCTTTCTGCCGCCGGTCGATTCAGCATCCATTCATCATCTTACGGTCAAGGTCTTGCCAGTCGTCTTCGTCTTAGCTGAGCAATGCATGCATCTCAGACACACACATTTGCATGCGCTGCAAGGAAGTGCACCCGATGGGCAAGAATGTACCTAAAGAGACTGCAGCCAACGTGACTTGGATACTCCTGACTGGTTTTTCACACACCCTAAACCCTGTCCCCAGTAACCATAGTACAATCCAGTCCCCTGCCAGGGAAGGGGAGGGGAGGGGAAGGGAGGGGGAGGATACTCTCGCACTTGCTTCACGGCCTCGTCGTTCTTGTGGCGCGAGAAGCGCTCAACGTACGCCAGCGCCTTCTCAAACACCCTGCCGCCCACCCGCCCGCCAGCCCGGCTCCACCACCCCCCCTCCCTCTCAGCACCACTNCCCCCCCCCCCCCCCTCTCTCTCTCTCTCCTGGTTTGGCATTAACAGCTTCCCCTTCTCCCCTCCCCCGGGGGCAACCCACGGCAGCCTTCTGTGCCTGACTCGTGCTGGGAGAGGCACGAGCAGATCGCCAAACATCTGACGGACTTCCTCATGAGTTACACCATTCTTCACTGCTATTCTCCTCCACCTGTCCACAACAGTCTGCTGACAAGTGCCCTCTCGACTTTCCCAGCCTGTTTCCGGGAGGGCGATCCCACCCGACCTTGACCCAAACTCTCAGGTGAGCCCAGACCCTGCATGGTTCTACATCCAACACGCAAGCTTCCCATGGAGCGCACAGGACACCTCCTCCTCCTCCTCCAGGGGCAGGCCCACCCGAGCATGGCTACAGAGCAGATGCTGGGCTCAAGCACTCACGCCATGCAGCCTACCTGCCTGGAGCTCTTCTCATAAGCCCCACATAACGATGTAGGCATTGTTTGTTGTTTTGTGTCTGCGTTTAAGGCCTCTACAGCCACCTAGATCCGGTACCTGTCACCTAAAAGCAGCACTGGTTCAATCCTATGAAGCTGACACAGCCCCTCAACGATTGGCCGCTTCAAGCAGATTTTCAGAGAAGAACAGAGATGTCCATGCCTTATGCATGGCTGCACCTTCCTTTGTGGTGTGCGGAAGAAAACTGCACGGGCAGGGCTTCAAGAACACAACAGCTTTGGGACTGGCTACAGTGGCTCGTGCTGAGGACGAGAAGAAGGGAGTTCAAAACGTACGGTGTTACTTGAGCGTGAGGGTCCTCCGTCGGGTTGCTGTCTTGCAGCGTTTCCAGTTTCTTTCTCAAAATAATGGCCACCTCCGCATTCATCAAACACTTTGCTTTGGTGAAGTCTGCACCAAGAAATACATCAGCTGAGAAGGCAATCAGAATCTCTTGGCATATACAGAAGCGCACGTACAAACGAGAAGTCCGAATGGTAGAAGAAAGAATACCATACCGTCGCCCAGCTTAAGCTCACTGGCGTCTTCTTCTTCCTGAGGAGGTCTGGCAGCCATCTTACTCCCAGCTCAAGGCGAATATGGATAGTAAGAATGACGGCAGCAGTGTATAAGGACAACGGTATGCAGGAATCCCGCAGTTATGTCTTTTTCATCTTCACTTCTGGTAGAAAACGCCTCACGTCTCGTAAAAAGCTTACGGCGACCACTACGACAAAATATTCATGTTCGCTTTAGCGTCTGTCAGAGTACATGCTAATGAAGGTGGCACATTATCTTTTATCTTACAGAAGGCGTAAAGAGACAACTGGTCCACTTCAAAACCAAGCGACAGGTCGGGTGTGGCGATGGTCAACTCGGGAACAACGTGGGGTGCTAACTCTTTTCATCTGAAGGGGCCTTTTGGCGAAAAGAATCAAAGTATTTTTGGTTGGCGATTTTTTTCAATAATTCTTGCGTTTGTGCGAAGAAATTCAATATTTACGAATTGTGGTAACTTATTTCAAAAGGTCTAACGACATTGCACCAAGAATCAATTCTTGCGCCAAAACTCAAATGTCCGCATTCATATACCGCACTGCGTGCGTATACCGGCACTGCGCATACAGCACTGCGTGCGTATACCGGCACTGCGCATACCGCACTGCGCCGGGATTGAACGCTGCGCTCAAAATCAATGAGGCAAGGATCCCGGCGGACGTACTTGCAAAGTTTGTGAAAACAATCAATATTTCGGGACACGTTGTGACAGTTAGCACCCCATGGGGAACAAATATTTTCTGGTTCCATACACCGATACCTGGTCCCAACTGGTCTCAACTGGTCTCAATCCCAGCCCACCCGTCACCTGCCGTCAACCCACTGGTCCCTAAAATATCTCAAGTGGAAAAAACCCGTCGGAACGCTTCCCGGCCATCAACCGCCGGCGGAATGAGCACGGCGGGACGTTCATCAAGCGCCATCGAGGCCAGGAATCTGACCTTGATGGGCGCGGCATTCGCGCTCAGGGCAGGAAGTCCTGTATCGTCGTCCGGGTTGGAAAGCTTGCCTGATGTGAGGAACACAGACAAGGTGTACGAACTATATAACAGATCCTGTTCAAGTATAGTCGTACCGTGTCAAGGTTGACTATCTGTATATAAACGGCACAAAACAATCCTGACCTCTAAAGTGGCTTATTTGACAGACGATGATTGGGTAAACAAACTGATAAACTCATGCATAGCAGGTAATCTGGGTGCTCGACTCTTCGTCGCAAACACCCCTCCACTTGCTTTACAATGCCATGAAGAAGTCAATGCAGAAAGTACTTGACGATCTCATAAGCGCAAAACCCGTCCTCACTAACACACGTGAGCAGTGAGGAGCGCCTCCCTGAAATTCATCGTCAACTGGACGATACTGAACTGGACTCTTCGAACTGCTTCGACGAGAGTGATCGCCCTTTAATCGAAAGAGAAACGGGGATTCTATAGCCCTGGGTTCAAGCCTCAAGGCCCAGGCCTGCCCAGGCCCCAGACAACGTCGTTGTAGTTGGTGAGTCCTTTAGACCTCAGTTTCACCTGGTTTCACGTGTTCGTGCCAGTGCCTGCCGTTCCCAGCAGTTCCTTCCGGCCACTTCCAACCCTTCCCGACTGCAGGTCGTCCCTGAAGGTGCCTGAAGCAGCCTGACGTGGCCTGAAAGTCTGCATGTCAGCTGATGTCAGCTTTCTGGCACGAACCGGGGAGGAGAGAACATCTCGTGTCCAGGTCAACACAAAGTCTGCCAAGGCTGCCAGCTCGTACTGCCAATTTTATCCCACGAAGGCTTACAAATGCTTACAAGCCTGTCACAAGAAGTCACAAGCTTGTGCTTATGCCGATTCTACTATGATCGTTGGCGAGAGCGCAATGTCATCCGGAAGAATGATTTGAAAGCCCTTAGAGATTTGCCCCGTACTATATTATAAGCATGCATGTGAGAAGAATGTGGTTTTTCTCAAAAGGTACATGAGTGTAAGAATTCTGTCGTGAGCGTTTAGATGCAGGAATTTGTGCACATGGAGACGGTCTTTTCTTATCGAACTTGCGATACAAAATCACCAATCGCCACACTCACTATGCGTGACACGTCGGCAGCTTGCTTCGCGTGGCAATCATGTCAACTGAAGAAGCTCGTGTTGTCACCTTGTACCTTGTGCTTGACAGTGAGGTAGAAGCTGACCTGGACACTTGTACACCCAGAGTAAGCACTAAATGTAAGGCTATCGCTAAGTGCGTTTGGAAAGAAAGCACCAGGAGATGGTCCTTCCCACGACTGCAGTTGACCAGTGTAGTGAGGGCATTTCTGGGTGATCCGGGCGTAGTGCTAGTGGCTCGGTACCCTCTGCACCTTCCTACTATATTGGTCTCAGATGAGCCAGATTTACCGCCTCACCTAGAGAAATCTCATCACTCAGTGTGCATCAAACCAGGCAATGGTGAGCAGCACTTTTATGTGTTTGCAGAGTATCATGAGAGAATAAAGGAGATATGTAAGAACATGCCGCAAGCTTTCTGGGCCCCCCAGGTTCAGCTGGGTCCAGAAAGATACCAAAAGGGTGCATGGAAGCTTCTGAAAGTCAGCCTGGAAGCATTTATATATAGACTCAACAAATGCTCCAATCATCAGTTTGTTGTCACTGTACAGGTACACACTCCCCTCATTAGGCTTCTCATAGGTGCACAAGGCCACCTGCAATTCACTCTATTTGATACTGGCATGTTGCAAGCAGGCATCTTTGAAAGGTCCATGCATGCACGCACGGTGATTTAGACGTGGTGGCCCATTGACATGACATGGTAATGGCACCATGACCATGCATGCACATGCAGGCTGCATAGTTTCACTGGCAAGCACGCTGCATTTCCATTTTGAGTCTTTCTCTAGACATACTACCCCCTAGGCAATTAGAAGCCCCTGTACCTAATGCTCCCTGCGCGCCGAGGTGTAATCGCCTGAGAAGGGCAACTGGGGGCAATATAGCGGTTTGTCCAGTCTACCTCACTCAATTTGGTAGTGGTACGGCATTTGGCTCTTGTGCTCAGAAGATGCATGTGTGCACTCCTTGCGTGCATGCAGGTGTATGGCAGCAATTGGGCAGTGGCGCTGCCTCACGAGGAGGCGGCAGCCAGAGTGCAGATGCTGCTCAGAGTTGCTGAGCTGGACGAGGGGTGGGACTACAATGAGATCCTCCAAGCCATGGACAGCACGCTGGAGCCCACGGAGAGAGCGCGGGCGGCAGTCAAGCCAGAGCCCCGAGAAGAGGACGGCGCATTCTCTCCTCTGACTCTGGCAAAGGAGGAAAGGGGGGGGGTGGCTCCATCACATATCCGCAATTCTGGAGCCGCAGCGGCAGCGGCAATGCCCGGGAGCAGTGAGCTCCACGCAGAGAGTCGCGGACCGTGTGCCACTCCAGGGCGAGCCGGGGCTGTGCCTCATAACTGCTCCTTGTGCACTTCGTGTGCTAGCTTTGTCGAGGCCTGTGTTGCACGAAAAGACCAGTGTTTCATATGCGGTGATTGTTTGCGCTGATCAGCCTGTGAGGCGCATTCTGCATATATCATCGTGTCGCTTGGCCGTCTCCCTTGTAGTGGTCCTCCTTGGGTGCCCGCATGCGTAATAGAACCTTGAGCTCGTCCTGTGCGCCCTGTAGGCTATCGACTTGATGCAGCCTCTTTCAGAGGACACTAGGAGCATGCTCGCTCCCTCAATAAGAGAGGTCATGCATACCGTAGCCTGTAGGCGCATACACCTCTCCTTGTTTTATTGCAATGATTGACATTCCTGGTTGAGGCGCACAGCACACATGCACCAACTAGCTAGCTACATAGATCCCTGTTCGTCTGGACCTTGGTTACTGATGGAAATCTCATTCCAGTACCAAGAGCTTACAAGCGCGAGTCTCAGGACCTGCTGGCTGTGTGCATCGAGACGCCACACTGGTCTCTAAGCGATCGCGCACAACAAATGACAACTTTCTAACAAGATGCATTGATTTGCCTGGCAAGCTATCATGTCTGTCAAGCAGATGGGCATGCTTCCCACCCTGCCGCCTCCAGGTGTCCTGAAGAGTGCGCAGCCACTGGTAGGACACGCTGAAGCAACGGATTGGTGAAGCTAGCTGTTCCAATCAGGCACATCACAGAGGGTTTTGAATAAATCCATGAATGAAACAGCTATTGACGGCGACAATATTCAAGCTTCTACTTCTTATTAAGATACATGTAATAGTAATATATTGTACGCTGCGCTCACGTGTCCCCACCACCTTCGGAGGGGGGGAGGTTCCTGGAACATGTGGACACTTAACCTTATTTTATGTACACCTAGGCAGGCTAAATGAAGGAAAAGAATGAGTTTACCCTACTCCTTGTCGGGCGGTAATTCCAAAATGTTCCCGAGGGAGCCCTCGGTGGGCCATGAGATCTTCTTCTCCAGCCACAGCGCCACGTACACGAGAGCCACCAGCACCGGCACCTCGATCAGGGGCCCCACCACGGCTGCCAGCGCCTCGTCGGAGTTGATGCCAAAGCTCCCCACCGCCACGGCAATGGCCAGCTCAAAGTTGTTGCTCGACGCCGTGAAGCACTGCACAGGACCGCACAACACAGCACACCCGCTCTCCCGGATGTGTCAAGGACACGAGAGTACGCACGCAGCACAACAGGGCCAGTCGAGCTGCAACTGCAGAGATGTGCCAGAAGAGCATCAGAAGCTGCAATCCACTCGAGGCGAGGGGATGGGGACGATAGTGTCAGATTGCACCACCACAGTTGCACAACAGCGTCACCAGAGGCAGAGCTGTGCCGTCAACGGCACCCCAACGTGCATGTAAGCAGCACAAGCATGGTCAAGGCAAGCCCGGGGTTTCAAAATTCCAATGAAGCTTCTCGTCCTTCCAGCACATTGACATGTGGTGGCCTTGAGCCATCTGGCCACGACCTAAGGCGTGTCTCTGCCAAGGATTCGGCAGGCCATCCCGGATCTGGACTATAAAATGGTGGGGCGAAGATTACCTGGGTGACGGTGTCGGGGTAGGGGATGCGCAGCAGGCGGCAGATGAGGAAGGACGACGAGAAGAAGATGGCAAAGTAGAGCAGCATCGGTACCGACACGCGCAGCACCTGCATATCACGAGGGACACAGGCACAAGCACATGCACATAATCTTTCAGCACCCAAACAACTCATATGCCCACTAGTTTAAGTAGCAAAGCTCAGAAATGTTAAAACTAAACGCCGCATACAGGTTCAGGTCCTAAGATACAGATTCTCACCAGCAGGGGTGGGCAAGCGTCTGCAGTCCATCAGCCTAGGTGTCCGTCGCAGGTCGGAGTCAAAGGCAGGAAAAGTGACAAGCACTTCGCAAGCATGCAAGGCAGCCATGCGAGCGGTTCTGCCACCTGTGTCAGTCGCATGCATGCGCGGAAAAGGAGAGATGGGCGAGATGGGGCACTCACGTCGGTGAAGTTGTTGAGGATCTTGTCGCCCTGCAGCGAGAACATGACGAAGATGGTGAAGAGCAGGCTGAGCAGCGCCAGGGGCCCCACCAGCGGCACAAACTTGGTGTCGTACCACTTGGGGCCCGCCGTGAAGCGCAGCCCGTAGCGCGTCACGATGGCGGCGCCCAGCGGGATGCCCAGGAACAGCAGCACGCTCTTGGCGATTGTCCAGAACCCCACCTGCACCGCCACCACGAGCACCATCGCCAGTGCAACACAAAAACCTTCTCCGTCAGCCCAGTGCCATCCGTTTGCAGGGCAGAGGGCAGGGTGTGGTCACGTCACGAGGGAAGCAGCAATGTAGTGTATGTGGGGGCAGCCGGGGTGACTGACATCGAGGCCGGACGAGCCGGAGATGACGTTGAGGTAGAAGAGCGCAAAGGGCGCGTAGAGCGCAATCTGCAGCACGGAGTTCACGGCCACCAGGATGGCGCAAAACTCCGCGTTGCCGCCCGCCAGGTGATTCCAGATCAGCACCATAGCAATGCACCTGCGCACCACGCACCACCACGCGCCCCACAAGCACACGTCAGCACCCACTCCTCTTATTCCCTCAATCGTCCACTGTTCACTGCACGTTGCGTCGCAATGCTGGCAGTTGGAAGTGGGCAGCCACACAGCCAGTCAGCCACTCAGTCAGCCAACCGACATGCAGATTAACGGCACTCCACTGCTCAGCTGGCTACACTAGTAGTTAGTAATGGGCGGCTGATGAGGCAGGCAAAACGGCAGAGGATGAAGGGCTTCCTGCAGCCCGCCAGGACAGGAGGGGAGCAGAGAGAGTGCACCTGGCGAGGCCGACCATAATGACGCCGTTGCGATAGCCGTCCAGATCCGGCAGCGTGGCCCACGCCAGCCCCGTCATGAGCGCCGGCCCCACCACCCAGTTGAGCACCAGCGAGAGGCCGATGTGGCGCAGCAGCTCGCGGCTCCGCAGCAGCGACCCCATCAGCTCATACCGCACCTGCATCGTGCGGGCGAGAGACCCAATGGCAGTCAGGAGGACCATTGCACATTTCCTCCCTGTTCTCCCCCCCCCGCCCCCTTTACGTTGGACTCATGTTTGCACGCAGCACATAGAGCGAGTACCCTTGCCACAGAAATCTCCACCTGCCTGGCCGTTCGGCAAAGAGGGTGCCAGATTTGCCAGCACGCAGCACATTGACAATTGAGCACGTCACCAGCCAAGCGTGAGATCCAGAGCCTTTGTCCACATGCGAGCTTTCGAAGGACAAGAGCATCCACGAGAGAGAAAGAGGGAGATGGTATACATATAAGGAGAGAGAGAGAGAGAGAGAGAGAGAGAGAGAGAGAGAGAGAGAGAGAGAGAGAGAGAGAGAGAGAGAGAGAG
>WELA01008232.1:0-44701 GCA_009602735.1 Mesotaenium endlicherianum | reverse complement strand
AGAGAGAGAGAGAGAGAGAGAGAGAGAGAGAGAGAGAGAGAGAGAGAGAGAGAGAGAGAGAGAGAGATGTGCATGCACTTGGCGCCGACAGCGAGCGCGCACGCACCTTGCAGAGGACCGGGTACATCATGAGCCAGAGGCCGATGGCGATGGGCAGCGACACGTCCTCGATCTTGGCCACGTTCCACGCCTTCTTGATGCGCGGCGCGTACTTGCCCACCAGCACGCCGATCACCATCACCATGATGATCCACACGGCCAGGTAGCGATCCAGAAACGACAGTTGCTTTATGATACCTGCGTGCACCCATAAGGGTGAGGTACAGGTGAGGAGTCAGCTCAGCAGGCAGGCCATGAAAACATAATGTAAAACTGAGACACATGATTTTTATGCCCCACCTCCCAACATTTCATAGCGATTTCCATTCGTGCGCTCCTGTATAGCTAGCGGCTCCTGCATATGGCAGCACATACATTTGCAAGCACTAGCTTGGCTCCCAGTAACCGAGAAATATCCACGAGACAATTTGTCACTCTGAGGCAGGCTTTCCGCAGTCGCAGGTATTGAAGCTCTTTGCTGACCCACACCTTTACAACGTTATCATAGGCGTGCTTCCACTGGCCTGCGTCGAGCATTACACCCCTGATCTAACAGAAACTTGAAACCAGCCCGCCCGGTACTTACTAGGAGAAGTGGTAGAGGAGACGCCATCTCCAATTCCAGCGGCAGCGGACGACGTAGTTGCTGCTTCTGACCTGTCAAAGCTTTCAACAGCCTCACAATGCACCTGATTGTCTTTGCCCCACAGAACTTCAACGGATGCCATGTCCTCCACAACCTGCAAAGCTCAAGAAACATGGTCAGAGATGAAACGAAATACTTGTCCTATTCCTGTAGAAGGTCTATGCGTATCACCGCATGGACAAGCCCAGCAGAACTTTAGTAGACCCAATGATCCATACAAGAAACAGGAGGAGATTCAATGTGACCCCCTTCCTCTACCATCTGCAACATATTTGCAATAAGAGCAGCGCTTATTCTGACGAATTCAACTTCAAGGTAACCTCTTAGCATCAGTCCATCTTGACGCTCGAGCACGCAAATTGAAGAAACCAAACATATGAAAAGCTGGTTAAGTTGGTACTTACGTCGTCATTACACATGCACTGAATGAGAGGTCCTCGTCCCACCGAAGCTGGGACATCGAAACTCTTGTTTTTCCGTGTCAAAAAGCGGCACCTGACCCCTTCTCCATTTTCCATGCGCTCACTTGATGACCAATTATCAAGCTCAGGCCAGTTGCCAGATTGAGAACTATCCACAGGTTTACACACCATATTCTTCATCTTCCCGTTGGACCCCTATTCGGCTAACACAGCTAATGTTTGAGAGCGTTGCACACTTTGAAACAGGGCTCAAAATCAAAAGGAGCACAACAAATTCTGAATCACACCCTCTCCCTTGTCTAAAGTATTCCAGTCGCTCTGCCTGAACTCCGGTTGCCTGGCCTCTGTTCGGACTCCGAAAATTTGGAGGCACTCTGGCTGCTTTGGCGGCATATGCCTCGTCACAGTTGCCTGCTTGGTTTGGCTTGAATGGAAGCTGGTGGCCAAGTCTTTCCCACCGTCGGATTGGCATATCTCAGAAGGCAAGAGACCAGTCCATCACACGGAAGCTAACACGGGTGATAGGTAGGTATAGGCAGCAGTACTGTCTGGGTGCATCATGCACGATCGACATTGACCTTCTCAGAATCCCGATGCTGTAGCAAGGTCGCAACCTAAGGCCGTGCCTATGAACGGCCACTATGCGCATCTATGCGTCCCGAAATGCGTCAGACATACGCGAGAACCGCACAGCGGATAAAGGACCAGCAAAAAGATATCAACGAGCTGCCAGGATCTGCCATAAAGCACCCTCTCGGGGCAAGCCGCAACACCAGACACCTACAGCTCTGACTGCATCGGTCGCGTCAAACGGTCAGGAAAAAACACTATCAAAAAACAAGTAGTTGAATGTGTCCAAAGCATTAAAATTTAGAACATACATGTATAGCCTGCTTTATGTAAGCTTCTTAAAGCCACAAAAGTACAGGAAATTTCAACATTGTAGTTCCAAGTTCCAACAATTCCCAACTGGTCCCAACTTCCAACCAGTTACCGGATATCGGATGTTTTTCGAGTCTCGACAAGAGGAACATGTCTGTTAGACAATCTTCAAGCACGAGTAAGTCGTGTCATGATCCGTCGACCTAGAAAGATATGACTAGGACCAACTAGGACGCTCCTACTCCGAAAATGTAAACTTGTGTCTCGTGTGGTCCGGTGGTACTCGAACCTTCAATAGTCCTCGGACCACCAACCATATGCTGTAAGTTGCGACTGCAATGCAGGATTTTAGGGTCCTGTTTTTTGGCGCACATAGTTATTCGGCAACTCGGGAGTCGGAACTAGGAAGTCGGATGCCTTCCGGTCCGTGCCTTGTGCTTAAAAGGAGACAGGCAGGCACCTGGGGTACAGCCAGTCCGGACCTACGGCAGCCATCGGCGTCAGCTTACTATAAAGTGAGCTAGCGAAGACGAGTTCGCATCCTGTGCACTGCAAAAGTCTTCCCCTAACAACCAAACGTTATAAGTGTTTGGATGAAGCAAACACAAGTAGTATTATGTTCAAAATTTCGCCCACACAGTGGACACAGTGGAAGCTCTGTGCCGGAGAAATTAACCTATCGTGGAAGCCCACGGGCAAAAGCCATTCGCTTTCTAGGTGACTATTTCTGCATCATTGAGTTCAGATTCATTGCATGTGAACCAATGCAAACGGTCAAAATACATGTCCCACTTGTGCATTAGGGGTGTGGAGCTGATCTGAAATACATGTTACTGAGAGATCTTGAAGCAGGGTGCCTCTTTAACCCGTCTTGTATCCAGCAAGCACTTGACAATAAAGACACTGGCATGGCAATACCTCCGACCATGGAACACCTCTAGCATGTGCTGCATGTACTTTCTCCTGGACAAAAATTCCGTCCCAATTGCTGAAAAATAATGAACAAACTGCAGGAGCTGGTTGACACAGACCATGGCCTGCTATGAGGACCACTGGATCATGTAATGCCTGACAAACAATTGTCTCCTCAGCGCGTGTCATCTGCCTGCTCCATGTGCCCACCTCTTCTCCTCCTCAGCAGCAGGAGCCACCAGCTCCTCCTCCACGTTCGCTTCTCCAAAAGCCGCACGCTGTACATCTCAAAATCAATAGAACGTCACATCAAACTTGTCTTCAGACAGCAAGAGCCTACGGACTACGTGCTTGTGTGTTTGTAGCACTGAAACAACAAACCTTTTATCCTTCAGCATACCCTCTTCCTGCTGACACGAGCATGCAGTGACAATGCATGCAGTTGGGTGCAGGTTCACCAAAAGCTCGAGATTGCCAGCTGTGATGAAACGGAGCAGGAACCCCCGATAGAAAGACGGCACATGCACACTCACATGGAGGTACTTGGCATTGGAGGCGCCCGTGGACTGCACCATGGAGTACAGCAAGCCCTTCCTCTCCAGCAGCGCCTTGGCTGTGTCGTACTCCACCACCTGCCAGGTGGCACTTGAAGTAGGCACACACATGCAAGCTGGCGTGAGAAGCGCGTCAAGCGGAACCAACTGACCTGGCTACCGTATAAACATTCACGGGGCTTCAATAGTCACCACTTTGCGATCGTATATCTGCCCCTAGCCCACACAGATACCAGCCCAAGGTGCATACAGGCCAATGCTCTCCGTATGTTGGAAGTTTGATGCTCCATCCCCATCGCGGCCGCCCCTCTCCCCTGCAAGCCTTAGCTCTACAGCCACCCCTTGAGCAGAACTTGTCAAGCTCTCCTCTTCCATGTCATTCGAAACACATTGCACACGCTCTTAAGGGCTACTGGGAACAGGAGGTCCAGTGTGTGGCCGCTGCACAGTCCAGGCCCCGAAAGAGAGCGAGCGCACGTACTTTGCCGGCGTCCATGACGAGGATGCGGTCGCTGTCGATGATCGTGTTGAGGCGGTGCGCGATGATGAGCATGGTGCACGCATGGAACTCCTTGCGGATCGTCTTCTGCACCAGCGCGTCCGTGCCCAGGTCCACGGCGGCCGTGGCCTCGTCCAGCACCAGCACCCGGGAGCGGCGCAGCAGCGCCCTCGCCAGGCTCAGCAGCTGCCGCTGCCCCACGCTGAAGTTGTCTCCGCCCTCCACCACCTTTGTCAACAGACACCATTGGAACACAGAAAGACGGACGGTGGCCAAAGGATCAACACGTGGCGCAGGATTTGCCTGTTCTAATAAAGGGGGGTAGAAGGGGGGTAGAGCGGGACAGGCACATGCCCCGCCGGTTGAAAGAATCATGCAGGCGGACAAATGTGGGAGCAGAAACAACAGATGCAGAAAAGACAGTCCCCTGCGCTTGTTGGTGGAGGACCACTCGGCCCCTTCCCTCTCCCTGCCTCCCCCATTCCCTCCTGGCTCCGACTGCTGGCCGGCCTCCACATTTGCAACACTTCCGGTTCTGTTACATTCCACCAGCATGATACAACCGCGTGCTGCGCGCATATGGCCCTATGCAATAGAGGCAAACTTACAGAGCATTTCAATGTGCCAGCGCACGCACAGAGACAGACAAAGCTCCCGACCAGATGAGTGGAGATGGAAAGAGCCCTCCTGTTGGCCCATCTTCCGCCCACCCATCCACGCATGCATGCATGCATTTGTGCTCTTCTGATGTGTGAAAGGTTGAAAAAGGACAAGGGTGCACGTGAGCTAGGCCAAGGCCAAGGTGGACAAACGAGGCACACCAGAGTCTCGAGGCCGTTGGGCAGGCGCGATACGAGGGCCTTCAGATGCGCTCTTGCCAGAGACTCCCAGATGGCGGCATCCGAGTGCTCGTCAAAAGGGTCAAGGTTGAAGCGCACGGTGCCTGACAGACAAACAGGCAGGCAGGCGAGGGAGGTGCATGCGTTAGCATCCAGTGTTTGTACACTAGCCACGGGCAAAGTGCCTGCAATCACAGGCCAGTTGGCTCCCTTGCTCTGAATTAACCATGCACCAGAAGAATGAACACTTTCAAACATAATGAACATGGACTACAGAATCACATCAAAAGAAACCAATCACATGACAGGCAGGCAATACGTATGACCCAGTTTGAAAATGAGCTCCGTGATTGCAGAGCTCGGTGGAGCAACCACCGGGCGTGGCTTTCTGGCAAGAGGGCGAGGATGCTCTCACCGGTGAAGAGGACGGGGGACTGCGGGATGATCATGAGCTTCTTGCGCAAGTCTGCCAGCCCCATGTGGCGCAGGTCCAGGCCGTCGATAGCGATGCGCCCGCTCTCGATCTCCACAATGCGGAACAGCGCGTTCAGCAGCGACGATTTGCCTGCACGCCCTCCCAGCATAATGCCGTCACATGTGAGCCTTAAAAGAGCTTCAAGTCGACGCCTTCCGCTCGCTGCTTGGCTGCGGTTGGATCCTCAGAGAGGGCAGGCAGGTTCACAAGAGCAGCAAGGGGCTGTGAGCAGTGGCTAAGGCAGATGCAGATTATGATGCTGCACCCACACGACATGCGAATGTGATAGACAGGTGCACAGTTGTCGCGGTGAACAGCCACACCCTCGCGTGTCACGGAGGAGAGAGCAAGGAACAAAGCTACACAAAAGACAGCTGGGCAGATACCAAGTGGAACTGACCGGCGCCTGTTCTGCCAACCACACCTATCTTCTCGCCACCCTTCACGTCGGCCGTCAGGCCCTGCAGGACAGCTGGCAGATCCTCGCGGTACCGCATCACGACATTGTCAAATGATATGGCGCCCTCTGCGGGCCAGGTGGGCGGCGGCCTCGAGCCCTCGATGACAGCTGGCGCCTCGGGAGTGATTTCCGAATAGGCGCCCACGCGCTCGACGGCGTTGAAACTGTTCTCCGCCACGCTGGCCAGGCGCAGCGTCATAGTGAGGAGGGAGGTGATGCTGAGCGCGTAGCTCAGGATCAGCCCCAGCAGCGGCGCCGTGGACGCTTGCGCGCCCCCCATGTCCGCCGCTGCCGCACTCCTGGCGCTGCTCAGCACGGCAAAGATTGCCACCGCTGCCCCACCGCCGCCAGCACAACACATACCATGCAGCACTCAGCCTCAGATACCGCTGGGGCCCTTCTTGCTGTTGGTCAAAGTCATTGTTGAGGCAAGAAAGGTAACCATGAGCTGAGGGTGTGCTGTAGGGAGCATAGCGTACAGGATGTGTTCCTCTCCTAAGTGTAGAAGGCACAGACTGTATGCACACGACCGGCTCTCTGCAACCTCCGCTAGCAGCCTACGCCTGAATGTAATGGCGCAGCACAGCGCAGCGAGAGGGCAGGGGAAGAGGTACCAAAGATCATGAGGGCTCCGAGGGACTCCAGGCGGATGGCCAGCCAGCGGTTGGCGCTCATGGTGAGCAGCGTGTAGCGCACGCTGCGGTCCACCGCACGCCCGTTGACGCCCGTCATGCGCACGTGCGCGCGGTACGCGCGGATGGTGGCCAGCCCGTTGAGCGCCTCGCTGAACTGCGCGTACACGGGCGAGCGCGCCACGGAGTCCAGCCGCTTGGCCTCGCGCATCGTGGTCTGGAAGTAGGCGTACGCGTAGTAGAAGCCCACCAGCAGCGGCACCACGGCCACCAGGGCCAGCGTGTCGAGCGCGGTGATGACGGCCAGCGTGGAGAGGAGGGAGAAGCAGCCGAAGAGGAACAGCGAGCAGTAGTTGGGCAGCGTCTTGTCGATGTCGCTGGTGTCGCGCGTGAAGCGGTTGATCAGGCGCCCCTGCGGGTTGGCATGGAAGAACGCCATGGGCGCGCGCAGGATGGCCTTGAGCATGCCCTCGTGGAGCGCACGCCCCGCCCTTATGCTGGTGAACATCTGCGCACGCACACGCACACGCCTCCACCGTAGGTGCTGGTATGGTCAGCCAGCTGGCAGTGCAATCAAAGCAGCAAGCCTTTGAGAGATGAGACTAGTGCCGGAGGTAGTCAGTAAGTATGTGCGAGAGAGCAAGGGCGCCTGCGAAGCACAACAGGTCTCAGAGGGCTTGCCGGCAGCAACAGCAGCAGCATGAGATAGGCAGTGCCACCTGTCCCAAGCTTCCAATTGGTACCTAGGTTGATGTGCGCCTCGCGGCGGCAGTGTGGAGCAGCGGCCCTGGGCGTGGGGATGGGGGGGTGGGGGGGTTGTGGCAGGCGGACGTACGAGCCAGAACTGATTGCAGAACGTAAAGAGGAGCTGCACGACGGAGATGAGGGCGTGAACGCCAATGTAGAACAGCACCGAGTGCTGTGAGCCCCTTCTGGTGCTGGCGCCCGCCCAGTAGCTGACCCACAGGTTGGCGCACGCCTTCACCACCTCAATGACGGCATAGAACGCCAGCAGTACCAGCAGGAAGTGCCAGCCGCCCATGGCCGTCACGTAGCTCTGCACCACCTTCCTGGTGATGCGCCCCACCTCCCTCTCCTCGCTCTTCACCAGAGCCACCGCCTGCTTCTGCTGCTGCTGCTGCTTCTCGCCCCCCCCCTTGAGGCCCTCCTCCACCGCCGCCGGCATCCCCCCCTTCTCGCCCTCCTTGCTGGAAGATAATGCCTGCACAGCAGACGCGTCGTCCCCAGCAGCAAGTCCTCCTTGTTCTCCTTTGTCTGCTCCCCCTCCTGCTCCGCCGTCCTCCAAGCTGCCCGCCTGGTCCAGGAGCTCCTGCAGGAACGGGGCGCCGCTGCTCCTGAGGTCCGCGAAGGCTCCCTGCTCCACGATGCGGCCGCCCTTGAGGAGGACCACATGGTCCGCGGCCGGCAGGAAGTGCAGCTGGTTGGTTACCATGATGCGTGTCTTGCCCTTCAAGCACCCCCTCACGCACGAGTCAAACACCTGCTCCGCCACGCGAGCGTCCAGGGCGCTCAGGGGGTCGTCCAGGATGTACACGTCAGCGTCCGCGTACACAGCGCGGGCGAGGGACACGCGCTGCTTCTGTCCGCCGCTCAGGTTCACCCCCCTCTCGCCAATCTCTGTAAGGTCACCACCCTGCAGCTGCTCCAGGTCGTGCTCGAGGGCGCTCGCTCGGATGGCAGCCTGGTAGCGCTGGCGGTCGTACGGCAGGCCAAACAGCACGTTATCGCGCACGCTGGCGTTGTAGATCCACGCCACCTGCGGCACGAACGCCACGCGGCCCCTCACCACGGGCGCTTGCTGGGGCTCCACGGGTGGCACCTCTCCCAGCATGGCACTCACCAGTGACGACTTGCCCTGGCCTGCACACACCTCCCCCACACTCACAAGCATGTCAGCCGTGGCCTTGCATGGGGTAGAGGTGCTAAAGCAGACACCGGCATGCCATGCTGGTTTTTTCCAGCAGCGATATAGTACACCTGTAAGTCTGCCCTACCTCGCCTCAGTTGGTGCCGCAAGTTCATACGAGGCATAGGAGAGAGCTATCTATGCGATGATCTCCTTGACGTTAAACTGGAGTACGTTTGTTGCTGAGTATCCTCAGAATTTCAAAGAAGACATGATGAAGCAACCGTCACTACCCAAACTGTATGAAATAACCTATTTTTTGCTTTGACTTGAAGGTAGAAATGTCGTCATTTCGTTGAGAAAAAATGTTACTGGCTGACTGGATCCGGAACACCTGGAATCAATATAAATCACAAGCACCAAGCTAATGCTCTGGTAGTTAAGACCGTCAAGAAGCCACGTGCTTTCTATTATGTTATTGAATGAAACCAGGTTGAAGACGAGTTGGATGAAATGGGTAATGCTTATGAGTACAATGCCATGCAGTCTAGAGGTCGTGGTGGATCCTTTCGAGAAGGTTATGGGAGAGGTGGTGGCAGGACTAATACCCACGGCGCCTCAGTACGGAGGCGCTGGGTTGCAAATGTTCTGGTGACCCTCCCAACTTTGCCACGTCAAGACAAGGAATACTCGGCGCAGCATTTCAGCGTGCAGCGCCGCCAGAGACCGAAGCCCCGAGGAGGCAAGCGGCAGGCTGCCTTGTGTGTGTGGTGCGGTGAGTAGTGAGCGAAGGGACGAGGCAGAGGGAAGAGGGAGGGAACAAACCGGTTCCGCCGATGACTGCAATAAGGCAGCCTACGGGCACCTGCAGCTGTATGTCCTGCAGGACTGGTGGCACCACCTCGGGGTCCCAGTTGAAGCTTCCTCCATTGAACTCCACAGCTGGCAGCTTGGAGTCGCTGGGCGGGAAAACATCCAGGTGACGCTCCTCGGCCAAGAGGAGCTCCTGCACCCTGGTGAGCGACACATTGGCTTGGACCACCTGGCGCAGCAGCTCATCACAGACAGAGAAGCCACCTCTTGTCAGTCGGGGGCCATGCAGCCTGCTGCCCCACACAACCACCACGTGACTTCCACAAGCACAGTCTCGAGCACACCCTGTAGGGAACGGGTCCCAATACGAAAGGGTTGAGCTGCTGCGGCTGCGGTTTCGGGCTTTGGGTTTAAGGCTTCGGGTGCAGGATCCTCCTGTACTAGATAAAAGGGCTAGAGTTTGCGCATGCACACACACGAGAGAGAGAGAGAGAGAGAGAGAGAGAGAGAGAGAGAGAGAGAGAGAGAGAGAGAGAGAGAGTTTGACCTGGTTGATGAGCTGTGGGAAGGTGTAGAGGGGGATGCGGATGACACTAAAGAGGCTGATAGCCGTGAAGGCTCTGTCGGCCGTCAGGTTGCCACCAAGAAGAGCGAACCCGCCAAAGCCCACGACTGTGACAAGAACGGGCACAATGTTGAGCAGCATGTTGTTGAGCTGCAGACAAGCCACACGCCCCCCTCCCCAGGCATGCACACAAGGGCAGATGATATATTCGCGGGTGATGCGGTTGCAGCCCTTCCGGAGAGAGAAGCCATCTGATATTCTTGCTGCTCACCAGTGAGCAAAGACAACATGGCCTCCCCTCCCCCTCCATTGTCTAGAGCATCTCCAGGCTGAGGTGCCACATGGTGTGCAACCTGATGACAAAGAGGACTTACTGCCTGCCAAGCAAGTCTGGCACTAATGGACCACCTATGCAGCCCATGACATGGCAGACACGTCAACACAGGCACACATACGCGCGCGAGTGCACATGTGGAGGAAGACGTACGGCGTTAAGGTACTGGGACTTGCGCAGCCAGTGTAGCTCCTCTGTTCGGATGGCCACCACGCTCTTCTGAAACCTGTCCTCCCAAGCGTAGCATCTGCGCACAGACACACACACGCAAAGAGAAAGAGAGAGGATCAGAGTTCTAACTACCTGCATGACTAGCTGGCCTAGCTGACGTTGAGCATGGCCCCTGACCACATCATGCTACTATGCATCCGTTGCGCCAGCTGGTAAGTCTAAGGGCCCTCAGAGCACCGGGCAGACAGGCAGGCACGCATACACGCATGCCTAACAATCATCATCGAAACCATTGAAAAATATATTAGAGCTGATCTCCTCTACCCATTCATCACCTTTTTCAGGCAAGAGCAGATGAAGATCAAGGCCACCAGGAGGGGGAGGGGGCTGCTGCTCACTTGACAATGTCCATGGAGGACAGGATCTCATTCATGAGCGCCACGCGCTTGTCCGCGCGCTGCAGCACCTGCTTCTGCATCTTCTGGATCTGCCTCACCACGTACGCCTGTGTACACGCCCACGCGTGCGTGCAAACACATCCAGCCACACACACAAACATGTCGGCAACACTGAGCGTTAGTGATTGCATCAGCGCATGTCTCCAGGGCTGCATCAGGCCTCTGGCATTCTGTGTTCACACGATCCACAATAAAGTCCAGGGGAGATGCAGCCAAAAGGCCACGTTGGTATGGATGTGGAGGAGCAGGAGCAGAGTTGGGGATGGGGGCAGGGGCGGCGGTAATTGCAGGGAGAGCAGCAGCTGACAGGCGAGAGTGTGCTGAATACCTGCGTGGGGATCATGAGCACGAGGACTGTGAGGCCCAGCAGCGACGACACACCCAGCTGCGCGTACAGCAGGCCCATGGCGATGCAGATGCGCGTGGGAGACGACCACAGGTTGTGCAGGTTCTGGCACACAGAGGTGACGGCGTCGGAGTCGCTCGTCATCATGTTCACGATGCGCCCGCTGCTGAACTTGGAGCGCCCGCTGTACGACAGCTGCAGCGACTTGCGGAACACCGACGCCACCTGGCACGAGAGCAGCGACGTGCGCATGCGTGTGAGGACGTCTGCGCTGTTGGGGGGGAAGCTGTGGGAGAGGAGCAGACACTTGCCAGATACACTCTCTTTGTGTGAAGTAAGCTGCTGTGGCCTGTTGCCTGCTTCCCCTCATCTTCATCTCCGAGCATTGCTCATTCCCACCCAGCAGGTGCATGACCACTTCGGCCCCACCGGGGAGCACTCACACGTACACATCAGCAGCCGGCCAAAGGGCGTGGGGAAATGCCAGCTTGCACAATACACAAAGCTTGCCTGCGGTAAGAACATTGCACCAGGGCAGAGTGAGCACAGTTTGCTCCTGAGGAACAACAGGCGCCGGACTACCCAGGCCAGGGAGTGTGAGCTGTGAGAGAGAAGCAGGGTCTCTCACAAGGGCGATGCGGATTTGGAAGCCGACGCGCATCACGTTCTGAAAGTACTGCGCCTCGCACAGCACCCCCATGGTCTGCTCCCCCCCCCCAGGACACTTCCACGGGCTTAGCACGGGCGGGGGGCGTGCAAGGTTGCCTGCTGGCAAACTGCCCTGCCTGACTTCCACAGCCTCTCAAGGGCCAGGTGTACAGAGGGTTGTCCTGGGCTTAAGGTGTACTCTCAGACGCGTATGGTTTCGAAGTACCATCTCGTTCTCATGGAATTCTGCACGGCCACAGTGGCAAGTATCCCAAGATGTGCATCCCTATGTTTCCAAGAGTCTACTCCCCACCATTGCTGGAAGCTGATTGCCAGCGTGGTGCGCCTGCAGGAGGTAAGAGACCAGACAACAAGGTAGTCCCTCCCTCCTCCGTCCTCTTTAAACTTCCCCAATCTTTTCTTGCCTTGCTTCAGATTTCTTTCCGCAGGCAGACTCTCGTCGCCTCCATTGAACGGGCCGAGGACAAGCGTCACTCCAACACTCCCAGGCTGGAATACATGTATCTGCAGAAGCGGCACCTGTTGCATGATTGTGGTGAGTAGAGAGGGACAGGGAGGCGCACTCACAAGGCCCAGGAGAATGACGAGCGCATACAGGCAGCCGTGCCACGCCGGCTTGCCGTCCTGCATCGACTGCACACGCCCGCACACCCCCGCCATACGCCATCATCACTGCCCGAGTCTCTCTCTCTCTCTCTCTCTNTCTCTCTCTCTCTCTCTCTCTCTCTCTCTCTCTCTCTCTCTCTCTCTCTCTCTCTCTCTCTCTCTCTCTCTCGGGCTGCTGCCACAAAGTGCTAGCATTGATTCGATAGGAATCTCCCTTCTCATGTGCCAGCAGTTAGCCTCCTCACCTTCAATTTAAGTGGGGCCATGACAGGCCAGGCACACAGGCAGGCAGGTAGGCACGAACGTACAGGAGTGAGGAGTGGGGGGAAAGGAACTTACAGCAAGCAGGCTCTTGAGCATGAGTGGCCCCACAAACTGGGCTGCGTCATTTCCTATCTGCAAACACCAAGACGATGAGGATGACAATTCAGCACGGGGGGACTCCTCCTGCTACCACTAAAGAGACAGAAGAGCAGCAGCAGCAGCAGCAGCTACCCATGGAGGCCGGCAGTGCGCGCCCGCCTGCCATGAACATGAAGGCGAATTTGTTGTTTCTTACTGATGTGGTGCGTGCCATGCATATAACAACCAAAACGGAGAGACGGTCTTGGGCACATCGAGCACATTCATGCAATACCAAGACCTCGTGATACTTCAGTCTGAGAGAGACACCCCTAAAAGGTTGTCTCCAACTTCATCCACATGATTGCAGACTTCCTGAGGGGGGGGGGGCGGGGGGGGGTAGAGGTAAAAGGTGGTGGCATGAGAGGCAAGGGCAGGCCCTCCCACCTTGAACATGCCTCCCAGCCAGAACCTGTCAGAATCGAACAAAACAGAAGCGAGTCGGAACAGAAGGTCGGAAGGGAGTCAGAAGGCGATAGAACGTGCCCTGAGGACGTTCGGACAGGTACACGAACAGGCCCCCCACCCACCTCGTGGGACATATTTGAAAGCACAGCACCCAATCGACGGCCTCTGCTGACTGCCGCCTCAAAGCGACAAGCATTGTACATACACACTAACACCAACACAAAAACATACACACACACACACACACACACACATGCTCGATAGGTCAAGGGGGAGCATACCTTGACGTGAGATTGAGGCACGACTTGCAAAGCTATGAGCTCTTTGCGCGTCCAGAGGGGGACTAACGTGGTGGGCGCCAGGATAATAGCAGGGTTACCTGGCACCGAAGGTGGCGTGAAGGGCTCGCAGCAGCCATGGCTTCGGCCGCTCCTTCTCAACATCCCACTTGGCCCAGAACCTGCAATGCATGCAGATTTTATTAAGGCCTAGGCATGCTTATAACAGATACCGGGAGGAGGGAGGGAGAGAGGGGGGCAACCCTGCTCCGGGAGCTCTCTCAGCCATTGCTGCATGAGGGCAGCCAGGCAGCAACAGGCAGCAGGGGGGTAGGCAAATACAGGGATGACGTGCCACACAAGGAGAGTGGCGTGCAGAGTGGCAAGGCCAGACCCCACCTGCAGCAGAGCTGGGGGCACGTGCGCACCTGTGTGCGACGGAGTCAGAGCAGTCGGAGGGGTGCAAGTGCCACACGTCCGCGTCCTGCAGGGGCTGGCGGTACCCGTGGCGCATCAGCTGCGTCATCCACGAGAACAGAACTCCTGCAATGGTCCCCGCCCCCCGTTCAAAACAAGCCAAAGTCCCTGAAGCAGTGAGCGCCATGTATCTGTCCGTCTTGAAGAGCTGGTAAGCTCCCAGTGGCGGCATTCACACGCAGCGTCCCACGGGTGGGCGGCGTGGCCAAATTGTCTGCCTGCAGCTGTACAGCAGCACCACAAGGGACACGTGCCTCCCCTCGACGTTGGCTGGCAGTCTCAGGTGGGCCCTCACACCATCAACAGAAGCATAGACAAGACCGATGCATGTGCAGTTGGGTGAGTAGTAACGTGGGACAATCTCAGTGAGCAGACTTAGTGGCAGCGTCGTGAACAACAACGCCGTTGATGTTTCAACAAGATGTTGAGTGCAGTGCAGGAATAGCGGGCATCGGGGCTCACGCTTGACGAGGCCGACGCGGTACTCTGGAAACACTGCCGCCTCCCCACCAGCCTCCTGGCCAGGCAGAGCTTCGTACGGCCCTTCCCCATCGCTGGTGCCGTTCTGATCCACGGGCTCCAGGTCTGGGTGGTAGAACACAGCCAGCAGTCCCAGTAGCACCTGCAAATTACATGCAAAATGGGCCAGAAGGCTAGCAAGTGAGAGAGAGTAGAGTCGAATAAGAAACATTCATACACAATGTTGAGCTTGCGACAGTGTCCAAAGGCAGAGATTGTAGCCATCCCGCTTGCTGACTGACCAACTGCCCGGCCACGCGGCCAGCTGCCTGTGGGCATCCACGTGTGTGGTGATTGGAACGAGGCTTCAAATGTGTCAGAGGGCTCATACTGAGGGGCTCAAGAGGGTGCACGCATCCCGCTCCATGCATGCCTTGGACACCTCCCAGGACCAGCGCCACTGGGTCCTCACGCCAACCACTACAAGTGGCGAGTGAGCTCGCCATGCAATGACAAAAGTGAACCCGCGAGCTCACCACCCACGGCAGAATCGAAAGGGCTCATCCATGATCCACTCGCTAGCATGCCTCTCCTTACAAGGACTTGCATCCTCATAAGATGAGACCCCCTCCAGCTAGCAGCACTTTTGTACAGTTTCTTACATAAGCAGAGAAAGAGGGGGAGAGGGAGAGGGAGGGAGGGGCCGAGGGAGGGAGGAGGGGAGGGAGAGAGACAGACGCGTGTACCGGGACAGAAATGCGCACCATTTGTGTTCGAGTTAGTACCATATGCACTCACTACGTACAGAAAATATTCGCAGAAACACATACATATGCATACACACGGACACGCACACAGACACACACGCACGCACGCACGCACGCATGCACAGACACATACTTCTTGCTACAATTGAACAACCAAGAGTACAAGCACATACACACACAGAAACGCAAACATATGTATACGTACATACATACATGTGTATGTGCGCGTGCGTGTGCGTGTGTATGCGTGTCTGTGCGTGTGTGATGTCATGCGCATACCCGTGTTTTCCACAGCAGATAATTACGAATAACAAAATAAACCAAGGCTTGTCATCCGCACAAACCACAAACTCCCCGCAGACAACAGACGAGCGTAGCGCAGCAGCAGCCTAAGAAAAAAAAAAGAGTGAAGTGCGCGCGAGCGCACGCGCGCCCGCACCGGTGCAGCAGAACCCCTGGGGGCACTCGTAGCTGGCCCCGCAGGAGCAGCCGGCGCCGGACTTCTGACAGGTGCCGTCGCTACAGCACACGCTGTGGTCGGCGGGGCAGGTCATCCNGGGGGGTGGGGGGGTGGGGGGTCAGGCTGACGGACGTACTTGAAAGGCTGTGAAGGACAGGAAGAGGCCAACAACGGTGCTGCACAGTCGGGTACAGGCAAAAGCACAGGGACTCCCTGTCATGCACTTTAACCACAAGGAAGAGGTCCTGCTCTTCCAAATCTGGTCAACTGCAGCTGAGATGCAAGGCTAGAGCTGGGCCGGGTATGTGCCATATACAGAAAGCCAACCCGTATTCTGAACCATATATACCATAAAGTTGAGTGTCCAGGACTTTCATGTGCCTCTGCGGTAGAGGACTTGTAGAGGACGTGGATGAGAATAAAATAGTGCTTCAGAATATGTGTGAACTTTTCACAGTAACGAACAACTTTTTGCTCAGTCAACACTCCCTTTTTCTGTTCTTCTCTACTTCTCTATTGTAAGGAGACGTCGTGAGGAAGAAGAGGGGCGATTGAGTATCGAGTCTTACTTGCTGTACTGGCTCAAGCGCTCCTTCGCATAGTAGAGCTCCGCTAGCTGTCCGATGAGGACAAAGATGACGGCAAATCGCAGATACCAATCGCCCTTCTTCACAAACACTGAGAGCTCGCAGATGAAGGCTATGCTTGCAAAGCCCCATGCCATGGAGGCCAACACAACCGTCACGATCTTCAACCACCACCCACCCATCATGACAACCATCAGTAAATATGAGATGTGAGCAACTTTCTCCTGACTAGTATGTCAGTCTGGGCTTCTGCAGTTTCAAAAGAGTTGCAGGGAGATGAGGGAAAAGAGTGGAGTTGGCTGTGCGTCAGGCCATAGAAAAAGCTCCAAAAAAACATGTTAGAACGAGATGTATATGTATTTATTAAAGAGCCCCTTACTTTCCCGGCCCCTTGTCACCTGCTCCACTTCAAAGTGCTTCACCTTTTTTCTCCCCCTGTGACTTTTAGCTGCTGGTCAAGAAGCGCAAGTACAGAGGTGTTCATCTGATGGATAACAAGGTGTTCGTGTAAAGGAACACTGGCCTCATAAGTAGAACCTCTCAGATTTGTGGACTGTAGAGACTTATAGTCAAAACAGTCACGGAATATTAATACAGACGACCCTTGATCGTCAGATTCAAACCAAAATATTGCACTTCAACCATCTCAGATCTGGGGTACCAACAGGTGGCGTGCTCACTTTCGCCAGACATAAGATTTGTGCCTTTAGTGTTCACGTTCAGGAGCGTCACGTTCAAGTGTTCTCAGGGCATTTCAAGGAAAGTTTTCCATCAGATATATATGCATGTAAGCACCAAAATTTCGCGTCTCCAGTGGCTTGTTGAATGAGGGTGGTACACCAGGTGCAGGCTTATTATCCATACACAGATGCACGAGATCAAATATCTACTACTTACGCTCACTGAAGCTAGTGCAAATTGCTGATAGCGTACAAGGTCTAACCGAGACTTGAGCAAGAGATAGTGATTTCTTCCAATGCAAACCATGACTAGCAAGTATGGTTTTTAATTCCACTAATATCGGACGGTGGTAAAGTATGGTCTTGCTCACTAACATCATACAGAGGTATTCTGGCGCTGAGCTGCATCAGCGGTAGGATGAAGCATGCTGCAGAAAGTACACATCGTGCAGCCTGGATCCCCCTGTATCTCAGACGTCGCTTTGTAACAGAAGGAGCTCGAAACAAAAAGAACAGTCTCAATGTTGCAAAGACGATCAGCGTAATGTGAGTTATGGCAAGATAAGTAGTAGTTATGGACCACGGAGTAGCTTTCCCAAGTTTTTCAATGACTGACGTCCATGTGCCATGATGGAGTGGCATCCCTCTGAAATTTAATATTAACTCCTTTGCTGTAGCCTGCACTATAATGTCTCCCTGGAGCCCCATCTGATCACAATGTCCCTGTGATACTATCCATTACTTGGTCATGCGAGCATGCCATGGACTGAAGACAGCTGCCATTCCGACGTTTTGACTTAGCTGCTGGTCACAAGCTATCTCCAGTGCTTGTTGCGCTCTGTGCTGCCTGTCTTGAGTTGCTTGCATAGGGGGCCTGTTAGCGGTCCTGCGCGACTGTCCTCGACTAGTGGGACGAAGTCGCACAATGTGACCTGCAGGCTGCTAGCCTGCTACCCGCTCGCGAGAAACTTTACGACGGCAAGTGAAAGTCGAGGATAAAACTAAAAGCTGTGAGGGGCCTTAATTTGCCTTTGGACTTTCGATTTGATTAAATCTGACTATTAGTAGTTGCAACGTCCAACCAATAACAAAATTTTCGTGTTCCTTGGAGTAACAATTAGCTCATACCTCAGACCCACCGACTAGTCACCCTTGAACTTGATCATGTGTTTAAACAGTGGTGATTTGTCAGGCGCTGCCTACAGCGTAGGACTGTAGGCACTGGGCATCAGGCCCTAAAAGGCAAAATAGGCATGTGAGGGCACACATGTGCAATGTGCATACATCTTCCTCTTTAGTTCTGCACTTCTCTCATCAACCAATCAGCAGTAAACACGCACCGCTTTAATACGAATATTCTTGCCAGATAGTCTGAACAGCCAATCTGGATAGCTGATAGCTGCGAGACTTGGGTTAGCTCCTGAAGATCCAAGCTTTGGGGGTGTTTGGGGGGGTGGAGCAGGGTGAGGTGGCCCAGGGCCCAGGACCCATACTCCGACTCCGGATTGCTCCGGACTCCGGACTCCGGACTCCGGACTCCCGGAGTACCCGGGGGCCGGAACTCATGTGCCTGTAGGGCTGTAACCTGGTTTAACATTTTGAGGTTTGTGGCGGTGATTCTGGTTTTCAGCCAGATAACGGTGAGCACCATTTAGCATTTCATGCACGAGGCAGACGGCTAATCGCTGCAGGAGCAGGCAGGAGGTCCGTGCGAGGCACCTCCCTACTGGACATTGTGCACAAGGCAAAACTTAGAATAGGGCGTGGATTTTATATCGAAGGACGAGTCGGACCGGCTTGCACTAGCGCTCCACTACCCTGATCATTGTTGCTACATTTTGGAGCACCGCTTTCATGGCTGCCGATGGGAAGAAGAAGAGGGTTCTCTTCGTATGCAGCCACAATTCAAATCGTTCCATTGCAGCCGAAGTCATTGCTAGGCAAGACCGGCCTGACTTAAATGTAGCCAGTGCAGGTATTCTTGCGAAATTTGCTTCGCTTTCCTTCTTGAAGTTGACTTGAGCTATCTCTTATTTGATGGATGAAGATATGCTCTTACTGCAGCTCAAACTGCATGATGTCGAAAGATGATGACTTCTGGTTCTGACTTCGTTTCGGTCTTTCATAACCAGATATGCACGTGTGCAGTACGACTATATAAGCCAACAAGCGCCATTCAGGCCGCCCTGCTTCTTAGCCTCCCGAGGATATCAGATTTTGGATGCGTGGCCTGCTTATGGATAGAGTCGGAACTACCTTCATATGCGTGAAGATCCTCCTTACAACTGCGCATTACGACGTTAGGCGTGTGCAAGTTTCTCATAAACAATTGAAGCATGCTTATGCGTTGTGCCTGCAGGTGTTGATTCTGCCGGCAAGCTGAATCCGAGAATGATTGAGGCGCTGAAAGCACACGGCTACGCCACAGACGGCCTGCGCTCCAAGGTGAGGTCGTAGGATGCTGTCAAACTCGCTGCTTACCACTTTGATCATACTATATCTGTAAAATTATACTTTTATTGCTGTATATCATATTCCGACCTGCAGCACCTCTGGCCAGTAGTCATCTTCTTGGAGCAATTAATACCCACATTGGCAAGCAAGTCTTGTCAGCCCCTCACATAACCACTTGCTGGTCACTTCATCCACATCGTTGGTGGTATCGTAGTTGAGAAGTGATAGCCGTGACCTTCTCCTGCCTGGTCTATACTCTCACTTAAGTGGTCATCTATTGTTTGCACTTACATATTGAGTCAGCTCGATGGGTCTTAGTGGCGGGTGTATGACGGGAGCTGTACCGTCCTAGCACTCTCCAGAAAAAATCATGCCAGCCACTTCACGAGGAGTAAGACCGGCAATAGTATGCAGGGCTGTTTACTGTTTCCAAAACTGCGCCCCTGAGGGCGCCTTTTTGGCTGTCTGTTGTACGTCCAAGTACCACGTCATATCATCTACAAAGGGGGGATCTTAAGATTAGTTTTTGAGTGGATGACATCATGGCTGCTGTGGAGTCCTCCCAAGTTTCATCAGAGACATTGAGTTCTGGTGATCTTTCTTGTAGAGTGTTGGTGACTCGGAGGTCGGAGGCTTACAGAACAAGTGGGACTTTGTCTTCACAATGGGCTGCCTTGTAAGTGCATTACTCTGCCTCTTTTTATCCTTACATCAAGCTTAAATCTGTCTATTACATTGAAGCACAAGCATAGTGGGACTGCTTTTGTACTGCAACCGGAAATTTCTTTGTGCTTTGCACACGTTGGACGCTCTAAACTTTCTTTCTACAAAGAGGTTTGCAGAAAGCTCCGATTATGTCTTTGATGCTGCCTCAATAGAATGCTTAGAGGGAAGCCTGGAAGAGTTTTGAGCATTTCCTCTGAACATGTTCCAATTTGTCTTGAATGATATCATAGCCAGCTTGTTATCTATCTTCACATTCTGGGACCTCCTTCTCGGGCCTAGATCTGAAGGCGGTAATTGCTCACTAACATTTTCTTGTGTTATGCGACTTGAGTGTAGACGAAAGGTTTACCCGAGGATCCTCCTGAAACAACCAAAGTGGACGATTGGGGGTTGCCTGATCCAGCTGCTGATCCAGACATCATAAATGATGTGATTGAAGGCATTAAGAAGAAGGTGCGAGACATATGATATACAAAACTACTCCATCAAAGAATCTCCTGAGGCAAGAAGAAAAGAGGTAAGAAAATGACCTGATGCAAGCTACCATGTACACTAATAGATCAGAGTTGACAGCAACTCTGCCCGGCATCAGAGGGTTTCTTCTGATGACATGGTCGCAACTGATGTGCAACTATTCCAAAATGACTGTACCCTACAAGTAATTAGCTGCTAATTCGAGTGACAGGTGTTGGGTTCATCAGCTATATATATTCAGCTGCTAATTTAAACGAGTGAGGTGTCAATACACTTTTCCAATATTTGAGACGGATGGTTGTGAAGAGCCTCAATAGATGGAAGGTGTACAGATTTCAGCCTTTAAGCAACAAATGGGATGTTCGGTGACCTGACTATGTAGGGTTGATGCAGTCAGCTATACAGGAGCACATGAGCAGCTCAATGACCTGTCAGATCTTCTCACCGAGTATGGATGTCCTGACAGCGATGTGCCTGTCACTTGTAGGTTGAATGATTGATGACAAATTCCAGTGTGAATACATTTTCATATGCGCTCATCAACGCGGGAGCAGGCAGCCAGGAAATGCAGAGTGAAATCAACACTAAAATAAAACTAGGAACCAAAAGGGTTTCTGCAACGCTTACCAACGCCATGTGATGATAATATTTGTCATACAATGAAGTCGATGTGGAGTCTCTTCTGACATGACCTAAAAGCCCGATAAAGCTTAGTAACTTGTAAGAAGACCTTGAAATAGTCTGAAACATATTGATACTTTTTAAGCTCAAGGTAGTTCAACACCTGCTGGTACATCACACAATGGCGTTTGTCTTATGTGAAGAGTTCGAGGAGAGGCTACTGAAATAACATATACACGGTTACTACTATATTGTGATTGTGGACAGTCTTTGACGAAAAAACCCAAAGAAAAAAAACTAAAATGAGCTCTCAAGAACATGTAGAAGGGTTAAAGCGACGACTGTCTCCCAGCTACATGGTTCACTGCAGGCCAATTAAATAACCCAGTAATCTGCACTGCATTGTGACAATTAAGAGGTGTACCTCGTGGGCCTATCAGAAGGAGCAAGGTGGAGTTGCAGACTCCAGATTGAGTGTTCTCATAGTAAAAACCACACGCATTTCAGCAAGTTACCTGATTCCAAAGAAAATGTGAGGAGCTGACAATAATTTAGCCTGAACTCTGCAGTCACCAAAACTTCTAGAAATGCTGTGGTAGATTAATGATGTATATGCCCTGCTGAATACCCGTAATTAGGCCAGCTTTTGAGACCTGTTACCTTATTGAAAGTGTTACCTCCCTGGAGCTATGCAGTAAAGTCATACATAATAACCAGACTGCTATCACTAATCTAAACAAAATGGAAGGTGTACATGAAACCTTCCTTCCACCAGCCCAGTAAGGCTGCTTGCAAACGTACACTTGCAAAATGTGGCCCAGTAGTTGCTTCAGGCAGAAGCTTACTTGAACCACCAGTCTATAACTGACCTACACCCTCTTCAGCCTCAGTCGCTACTTGCCGACTTCCAGGTACAGCCATGTTCTTTTGGAGGCCAAAAAAAGATTACCTGCTAACTGCATCCAGCATCTGATATCAAAGAAGTGAATACTCTGGCAGACGTCACCTGCCAGTACCCACAGATAGCACTGGTTCACACCAGCTCCAGAACATTAACAGGCAGCCTCGTCACTCAGTTGCTGGTGCTGCTGGTGCTGCTGGTGCTGCTGCTGCTGCTGCTGGCTGAGAAGGGGTCTTGGGCCCGTTAAGTACAGATACGGGCGACTCAGGCGCAGCATGGCCATTGCCGTTCATGTGAGCAGTGCCATTCGTGTGAATGTGACCATTCATCTTGCTGCGCAGGCTGGATGGAGCAGTGGGGCCCTCGTACGTCACTTGCACATCCTTGGCGCCGCCGTCGCGGATGGCCACATAGAAGCTGGCATACATGTTCACGCGGTCCATGTAGCGCTCCTCGTTCGTGGAACGGATTTTCACCACTGCTCATGCCAGAGACAGACCAATCTCTCCCGTCCCCAAGTCAGATGCTAGCCCAATGCACACTGATATGGCCGACTGTTTCCAGAATGCACTCTCTCAAACCAGAAGGAAACACGCCAAAGTGATCTCCATTACCATCACAATTGCCCACTTCCTCGCGGCAGCTGGAAGACCTTGACCAAAACAACTAAATTCCACAGCTACACCCTACAAGATGCCAGAGATCGTCAAAATAAACCCCAAACACCCCCCTGCCACATCCTGCTATACCTGCACCATATAATTACAGCTGCACTTCAGCTTAGCTACGAGATTAAACTTTTAGTACAACACTGGTTGTCCTTGTCCCGCCCTCCCTTGATGCACCTTCAGACAAGCTGAGAGCCAATTTCTGATGGACACTACCTTCTACCGTTCAGTTCAGAAAGAACAGCTGCACGTCAGCTTAGCTGTGAAATTAAACACATTGTATAACACTCGATCGTTCTTCCCCGCCCACCCTTGATGGCACCTTCAGACAAGCTGTATTTCTGCCAATTTCTGCCAATTTCTGCTTGACACTACCTTTTTACCGTTCAGTTCAGAGAGATAAAGCGTCTCGCCTCCATCATTTCTGTGTGTAACATAATTGATGCAAGCCTTTTCTTTCACTTTCCTGACCGTTTTAAAACAATCTTCCTTAAAAGATCCCATCAACAATATGAAGGACAATTGTTCTGGGCTTATTGCTCGACACAGATGCAAAGAGGTTGGCATTCCACTCATGTCAGCATGAGAGTCCATGACACAACAAGTCTAATGAGAAGTACAGGTAGTTTTTAAAACACATGGCCAATCAAGTCTTTGTGCGTGTTTGCTACATGCCACAGCGTTCGACTCAGCGACTCAGCGACTCAGCGCAAGTATATTACCCGTGCATCTTTGCTTCTACAGAGCATGTATGGTTTTATATATAAGATAATTTCTTACCTTTAAAACCAGCTTTCTCAACAGAGCTGGCATAGTGAGGGCTTCTTGATGCGCTCCTCCAGATGACACGGCCACCAGGCTGCCCAGAGAACGCCATCACCCATTCTCTCATAGAATCATGAACAGGATGCTTAATGCCCGAAAGAAACAAACACCTGGAATGGAGCACAGCTTCTTAAAGCACACTAAGAAAGAACAACAGTGCCAGATGCAGTTGACCAGTAAGTTCAAGTACCTTCACTTGGTTCCTCAGGGCATTGCAGAGCACGTCAATGTCCTTCTTCCCCAGCCAATCCACGTGATCCATCAGGATAACCTGTGTAGAGAGGACGTCAAGGCCTTAGCTCCAGAAGCTGGCATACTTAAAACTCACAGCCTCTCGCTTTCAAACCAGCGCAAAATATCTAACTCCCCAAAATCTTTCTAGTGTATAATGCACGGGAACCTTGTCTAGGAAGTTTCACCCTGAAAGTACATTCAAGCCCCTTATGTGCCTCAAGAACCTTTCAAAGAAGGACCCGAAGTAGTCCCCCTGAAAAAACCGCCTATTTCTCAAATACCATACGCTGTTTCCCATTCAGACCCTTCAGCTCCAAGAGCTCATTAGTATGGTGGCAGTTCCACAGGCTCATACCCTGCCGCCGCTCAAATCTCATACGGCTCATTTTGTGTTGTAGGTAAGGCCTCAGACGTAGTTGGTTACATTCTTGCAATGTCCAGTTCTATTCTACCAAGCAAAAGCCAACCCCTATGAGTCGCGCATTTAGTGCTAGAACCAATAATCAAGAGCTTTTACTCTCACGTGCACTTCTACAATATCTCATTGTAGTCAAACAGACTTGCTTTTACTCAGCAAGCATTCCAGTATGCCAATTAGTCCGACATCAGCTTCCTCAAACATGGGCAGTGAAGCATAGTCACCTGATGTGCTACAATTTATTGAGTAATGGCAATTACCTTGGTGTACTGGCGCTTGTTCAGTTCCGCAACAAAGAAGTTGGTTGATATTCTCATGCAGTCACGGGCAGCCAGGTCCACCTGAAATCAGCACACACAAATGACATGCTAAAGTTTGAGACTATGTGGTCATCTCGTGTGCTGATACAAGCTCATTGATGACATATATCACGTTTTTCTGTTAACATCTGTCCAGGGCAAAGGGCACACTTCTTATGGGACCATATACTGTTCAACTCTGCAGACATGAGGTGTCCAACCTCACGCCTAGCATGCCTCAGAAAAGTTTCACAGGAGGATGACCAATTTTACCTTCAGCTTGTTGAACGCTTCTTCTTCCAAAAACTTAGGGCAGCAGTTCGAGGCAAATTTGCCAGTAAGGCAGACGCGGTAAAAGTAGTTGCTGCATTTGCAAGAAAGTCCAAATGAGAAACAGGACACTCCATTTGGAAGAAGATCAAGAAAGCATGGTATGCAACTGAGTGAATAATAGTTGTAGAAGCCTAATTGCCCACCTGTCTCGTAGATGAGTCATCTCTGCAGTGGAATCCAAGCACCTCACGGTGTAGCTGCACCCAGCAAGGATTAACAAAAACTTTAGGTCACATTCAATGGCCCAAATAAAAACTACTCACTTGATCCCACGTTTCTCCCAGGGCTCCATGATAGGCCCTAAAAGCAGGGCCTATGCCAGCGCTGACTATTCACAAAGCATGTTGGACAGAGAGCAAATGAGTCCACATGAATGGGACAAGGACAGCAACTGCTGTACACTGCCACAAGCTCCTGGAGCTAGAGGCCCTTCATTTACATACTGGGTCTGGTTTGTTGTCATCCATGTGAAGTTAAAAACCTGCAAACTGCTCCGCGAAATCCTTGATAGCCGTAATATAGTCACTGCAAGCCCCTCTCTAAGCTTAGGTTCCCAAATGCTCGTGGTGGAAGGCAAAGACTGGTAGTGCAGTGTGATGTAAGTATCCATCTCGCACATGACAGGTTCATTTGTAGACTGCACATTTGTACATCACAAACTGAGTACTCTCACAAATGTGTGGTCACTACGAAAGTCACAAATTATATTTTTGTGTTTCATGAAATTTTGCTTTTGATTCCTGAAAATTGGTCGTTAAGTTTTTTGCAATGTCCAGATTTGGACCACCCATGTCCAACTTCTTTTCACCCAAGAGGTGTGCTTAAGTTCGAGCTCATGAAAGGGTACAGCTTGTGAGGTTTCAGCGAGGGTGTAACAAGTTCCAGACTCTGCCCTTGAAAAAGTCCCGACTTACTTGTAGATGTTGTCTTCCTTTCTGATGAGACCAAGCTGCCCACGACTAATGCCAGCACAGAACCACAGCACTAGTCTGTTGGTGAAGATAAACCCAAAGAGGCGGGCAAACACTCCTGCCTTCTTTAGCCATCTTCCCGCGGTGTTTGTCCTGCACACGATAACAGGCTCTGCTTAGTTTACCAGAGAGCAGGAAATACTCGCAGCTTTATAAGGTAGACACAAACGAGGCATATATTAGCACCTGCCCTGCATGCGCCTCTTTCCAACTCATAATATGCAACTCCAATATCCTGCCAACAAGCGGATCTCTCCTGAGGGCAGCTAGAAAGAGGGCTGGCTTACCACAGCGCATACTGATCCTCCACAGTCGGTGCATTGACGAGCTTCTCAATCCACTTCTCCTGTTACTCCAGCAGTAACATATGAGTATCAAAACAGTCGATGCTTCATCACAGCTTGGACACAAAGTTGCAAGATGAATATCATAATGACAATCTATCAACATGGTTCAGATTACTCAAATCTAACCAATCAGTTTAGTGAATGCAATATGATTTTCACCGCACACAGTGATCCAGGGCTGTTATCAGTACCTGGCCTGTCAACCTGGCCAAGACACGTACAGCCCTTACAAGTCTGCCCATTCCCCCTGCACAGTCGGGTAAAAGTGAAAGATCAGTGATCCTCTCATATATGATTTGCGACATAAATTTATCACGATGAGGCCACAACTTACACCAACACACAGATGCTACAGTATATTACCATGATAGTACAGGCCGTTCTTGAAGTAGTACTCCTTCTGTCTCCTGCTCACATACGACAGCAGTCTGTTAAGCTAAGAGGCAGGAGTTCTTCCTTGCACTATGTCAAGATAGAACTGTTGATCAAACTAAGCTGTAGATGGGAGAAAGAGCTACATGAATGCTTGTCCTTTTAGCATACCGCAATCTGAAGTTCACTTGAGAACATGGATATAGACAGATGGTTCACATTTCTTACCAGAAGTTTGCAGCTCCTTGGCTCATGAAAGGCGCAAGTTCACGCTCGAGAAGACGAGAAAACTCCGGGTGCACACCCTCTCCAAACATCTGCCATGCGTCTTTGTACGACAGCCTGCATGTCACAACTACGGCGAGCTTAATGAGCACCGTGGAAATCATTCATGGGCTCTGATCGTGACCTGTACCATGCCTGCGATACACGAGGAAATGCAGTAAGGTTGATCTGAGAACCTCCTAAGAAATTGGTACCTCATGACAGCTGCTCTCTTCAATTCTAGCAGATAGCTTTGGGCAGGATTGATGTCCACTCCCACCACCTTGCCAGCACCCTGCCACTAAACACTAAATGTTAAAAAATCGTCCAGGGAGGTTGGACTCTAAGATACTTAGAACCACAGAAAAGCTAGTCAGTGCAAGAGGCAACCGCATGCACAGGGTTGCAATGCACTACAGCACCTTACTGACCAAACATTCATGCAGATGGTTCAGAACGACGAGGCTACCTGAAGCACCAAATCCAGGGCATTGCATCCGCCAGATGTCAAGGTCAACACTGTGTCATCCTCGTTGATGTCCAGCACCTTATCATCTTCCCTCGGATCTTCCCAGGATAGTGAGTAGAGAAAGGTGGGAGGAAAGCCTGGTGGTCTCTTGTAATCAAACTCGTCAGAAGCTCGTGAAGGAAATCGGACGTGATTTGCTGCACACAGTTGAGCTTTTGTGAGTGGCTGCATTACAAGTAAACTTTAAGCTTTGCCATGCCCTAGATTAATTGATGGCTGTGTGTGTTAAAGTAGCTCTGATGAGTGAGTATTGCAAGTAGGAGACAAGCTGCACTCGTATGAACGCAGCACTACAACACATTCTGCAGTGTTGTTTACATTCTGCCAAACTTTCACCAGCACAGCATTGTATCAACTTATGATCTTACATGCTTTGCCCTTGTGCCTTCCGATCCACATGTAGTAAGGAGCCCTCAGGTATGGCACGTACGGAATTTTTCCACGGCCGTTGTATTCATAAACTGCAAACATAAACTTTAGGACAACATTTAGCAATTACAACACTTACAACAGAAATAAGCTGGCTCTGCGGTCAATGCAGGTGATGCTTAATATAAATCCTTGAAGCAGTCGTGAAGGACACCAGGCATTTCATAGCAAGCTCCAGGATGCATTAGATGCTGCACGTGGAGTTAAATTGAAGAAGATGTTACACAATGGGATCACCTGGCTCAAGTTTATGTTCCAGGTACTGCCTTCGCTCAGGGCCAAGGTCAATGCCATCAAAGTCAAATACCGATCTCCAAAACCACCTCTGGTTGTAAGTGTGCTGCCGATTGGGAAGATCATACTTTGATGAGGTGAAGAAGTCTGCAACACCCAATAGCCCGTCCTTTGCCAGGTAGGATAGAGCAGCGTCGACAGCGTCCATGAAAGGAGGGATCACTGGCTACAACAGAGTGCAACCCAAGCATAGGTGTGTCAGAATATGCCAGCTAACACATAGAAATGAGGCCTGGACCAAATTACTCGCCTCATAATCATCAAAATCCTGGTTCCCAAATGCAAAGCTCATGCATCAATCTCACTGAAAAATCGGAAGGAGAAATTATACCGACAAGCAGCGGTCTCGTAGTCCAACTTATGAATGACGTAAGCTTGCTCGGACATGCAAATACGCCAGGGGTGCGATAGCCAGCTATGCATGCTGCTAAACTGCACGTTGAAAATTTGAATAACTCCAAGCATTACAAATAGGTTCGTACTAACACAGTGCAGGTGTTGGTATGCAACTTAAGCTGGCATTTCCGTTATACCCGCTCACGCACGGGCTTAACACAGGAGACACTACTCTAGTTGACATAACCAGGACCCGTGACCACACCAGCAACTAGTACAGTAGCCATGTAGGCATTATGATGACATTCACAAATTAAAGAATGGCTCCAATACTTACTCGATAAGGAGTACGAAAAGGTGACAAGAGTAGCTTCCTCGTCAGGCTTGAAGAGGCATGCATCGCCTTCAACGATGTGCACATTCGTCCATCCGCGCTTCTTCACCTTCTGTCGGGCTACCTCGCAAAGAGATGGTGTGATATCTACAACATAGATCTTATCAAAAGCGTCCAGATCTATATACTCAGACATCATGTCTACATTTTCTGCTGTACCGCCTCCCAGATCTACCCAGACTAATCCCGTGGAGCCCCTGAGTCTAGCTGCACAAGCTGCAAGCATCGGCTTTCTGCCATGTAAAAAATTGGCTCGGAACCTGTCATCTGCACATCAGAAAGCGGGTACAATGTCGGATGGTTGAGTCACAAAAGTGTGCTAAACTGTACCTATTCTCTGATTCCTTCAGGAGATCTTCAACCCAGCTTCTCAAGCTCAACGCGACACGTAAAACGCAAACCAAGAGCTTACAGGCGTGAGCTTGGGGTCCATAGAACGATTCGAGGCGTTCTTTGTGAGTACCGCCATTGATCTTTTTGAACCACATTGAGGACAGACATTGCATGTCCTGTGCAAATCCCCTTGCCGTGTGGTAACCGAGCACCATCTTAAACAGACAGGTTCTGATATCCTATACTACAATGAGGTGGCAGCTACCATGCGCCACTCGGCTATGCTGAAAACCAGTAATGCAATCACATGTTAGCACTCCGACCACGAAACGCCGCCTGAATGCGTTCTTGCTTGATAACTTTTTCAGTCAAGGGGCCACTGCTACTTGAGTGAGAACTTGAATCTCGACTTTCTCCTAATGTGTCAGTCTGAGCAGGTGATAGATTCTGTGGTGAATGATGTAGGAAATTACGACAGGTAACTGTTCCATACGCGACCAATTACGACGACGACACAGAGTTACAGATCGAAATGGCTGGTAGAAGACCGATAATTTTACCATGATATTTCTACTTATATTATTCTAGTCATCAATTTTGTAACTGACCAGTCGGCATCTCGAGGTGAATTTCTTCGAGGTCATTCACTAGGATGGACTTGGAGCTCAAACACGAGGGATCGTCAAGATGTTTACACTCGTCTTCACACTCGTGACTTCGGACGCTGAAGATGTTTGGCGCGAACTCCAGCCGACCTTAATTACGGGCCAAGTCCGCTGTAGAAAGGAAGGTGTTTGAATGGAGTTTCAGCACTTGACCAAGTTATCCTGAGCGTCAATCAGTAATTTAACTGGATACATCAACGGTGACTTTAACTACTTCCCCCGTCGACGGTTGACCAGGACGGGCCGAGGCTGGGCTGAGGGATATTCTGGAATCTTTTGACGCCGGTCGAGCAGTGGCAAGTGGTGGACCGTGGCAGACCTGGTAATAGGTGGTAACGGTGCGGAGTTCTCACGACGATTCGTGCCTAAAAGGGAATAGAAGGAATGGAAGCAAGTAGAAGCTCGCCGGAGCTTGGAGTGGCTCGGTTGGACCCCTGAATTGCCGGAGCAACATGCAGGAGGAGGGAGCGGGAATGATGTCGTGCCTGTCCGTCTCACGACTTTTGCCCGTGTATCGGTGGCCTGCGCGAATAGCGTTGACCTTCTTGATCGTTAAAAGATGACAAAGCACGTGTAAATGGATGGTTCTTTTCAACTCTGCTCCTCCTTTAACCTAGCTGGCACTTGCCAAGTTCATTAGTTGGCAGTTCAGACCTAGTTACGGAATCCGCACGTATTGGTCATTTGGCGGCGTATAACGCGGCGTATTTCGCCGTATTTGCAAAATACGTATGATAGGCAAAATAATAAATCAAATAGATAGAGCCGGGTCGCTTCGCTCCACTTTATTCAATTTAAACCAGTTCGAAAAAGTTTCGCTTCAAATGTTCATTTCGGGCACGTATGGGTTTGCCAACTCGACCGGTGACGACGGACAGACTCGGCCCGAAAGATCGACTACTACTTGTGCATCCACTCACTAGATTATGTGCAGATGGCTCCCGACCACTCCCCAGCACTCCCGACCACACCCGACCACTCCCGACCACTCCAGTCAGTGCCCATCTGCCACTTTTTGCTTAATCGACAACGACTTGACGCGTTTTTGTTATTTGTTTGGTTAGTTTGTCAGAGTCGACGTTTTTTCGCCTTTCACACGCGCGTTCGGTTTATATGTCGTTTTTCCCGCCGACACGCGTAGTTAGCTCGTAATACGGCAACGGTCGACGTAATACGTGTGTACGTCCGCGTACTTCGTGCACAACAAATACGTTTTCCATAACTAGGTGTTCAGATACCAAGCTTACATCCAGCACTTCTCTTTCCAGAGGTCTTCAACTTAGATGTCTTCAACTTCTCCTACTAGTGCAAAAGTTACTACTTCTAGGCGGGCTCTTTGCCCACGTCGCCGAGTTCCAAATCTTTGTAATTTGCGAGAACCAACGAACTTCAAAAAAGTTGCTTTCTCGGGCTTTTGCTTCACCTTTCTTGTGGTACAAGCTTGCAAAACTTTAAAACCTAAAGCAACCTTTTGCAATTTGGTAGGAGCTTCTCTGCTCTTTATTGCACTCATCAATCCACTTCAATGTGAGTCTGCCCTTTCTTGATTCTTCACTAAGAATACTATTTTAACATTTTTTTCTCAAAAGTCTTCTGAAAACTTGATTTTGACCAGCAACTAACCATCTTATGCGCCTTTCCCACACACTAATCTTTGTCCTAGTTTTTTCCAAGATTCTCCCAGCACAACAAATCTACCAATCTTAGCCCGTCAAAGAGTCAAATACTTTCTATGAATTCCTGAACGGTAGCCAATCTGATTTCAAACTGTAAAAATGAAAGCATATTTTAAAGAGTCGACAAAAGCAAGGTCCTCCGGCTGTTCATTGCCTTTAAAGGTCATAGAATAATAGAGTGTGGTCATTTTGGTTTTCAATTTGTTAATGCTAGAAAAGCATTGAAGAAAATATCAATTCCTATAGATTATTCCGAAACTGGTCAGGGGAAGAAATAGACAGTAGAGCCAGGCAATCCTGCTCTGGGCCTTCGCCCACTGCCGACGCCGATTGACACGAACCAGCTGGATGAGCGGCCTGGCGGCATCGTCTTGGTGGAGCTGTTCGCCAGCATCGCCACTGGGTTGCTGGCTATGCTGCAGGCTGGCATTCTCGTCCGACGCTACGTCTACGTTGACCCTGACCCTGAGGAGGCACAGCAGGTCGCCCGCCGTTAGATGGCGCTCTGTCACGAGCGCTTCCCCAACCTATTCTCCGCTCGCGCCTTATGCCCCGCGCAAACCGACTGGCCCCTGGACGTCCGCGACATCATCGACAGGCATGTGACTTGCCTTGGCCCCGTGGCCCTCGTCATCGTTGGCTGGGAGTGCTAGAGGTACTCTATCGCCGGCCGCGGTGGTGCCCTCAGCGACCCTCGCACAGCGCTCTTCTGGCACCTTCTTCGTGTCTTCAACCTGGTTGAGGCGCGCCAGCCACCCAATTCCCTCGCGTGGATCCTGGAGAATGTGGCGGTGCGCGACGACGAGCGAGCTAATGTCCGCGCCAACTTCGAGCTCAGCAGCAGCTACCTCGGGCGCGAAGCCGTCATCGACGCCGCCCAGATTGGTTCCTTCGCCCACCGCGTGCGCGCTTACTTCACCAACCTGGCCATGCCAGGCACGCTGGCAACAGCGCACCCACGCCACGACCGCAACGTCGACTCGATCCCAACGCCGAGCGGCTGGCCTAGCGCGTCACAGCTCCGCCCCTCCCATTGCAGGCCCAGTGTGAGGTGCTCGGCGACGTCATGCGCGCCCTGCCGACATTCGTTAGCCGCTACGACAGCGCAGCCTACATCGGCGCGGCCAGCGGCATGATCATTGGCCTCTCCTTTGGACTGTACGAGCGGCCGCGAGCCGTGGAGATGGAGCGCGCCATGGGCTTCCCGCCGCACTTGACCCAGGTGGATGGCATCACCGAGGTCAACGGCGTTCGAGTCTTGGGGCAGGCCATTGATGCCAACGTCTTGACTTGGATTCTTTTGCAGACACAAGCCTTGACACCCCTCTGTGCTGAGGCCCGTCATCCCGAGCTGCCCCGCCGACTGGACGAGCCCGACGATAGCTCCTCCAAGGACAACGGCACCCGACCTCCACCGGGCGCCCACCGGCGGTCCCAGCGGGAAGGGCCCGCCCCGCAGGCACCTCCTTGTCGCCCGTACCAGCCGCCTCCCACATCTGGCTCCGACTCTGGCCCGCTGGGGGGGGGACAGAGGAGGGAGGAGGCACAGCGGTCCAAGGAGCCGCACCACTCCCCCTTTCTTTTTCCTCCTGCACGCCAGCAGGCAGCTCCCACAAGTCAGCTGGCAGCCGCAGGACAGGTGCCAGAAAGGGGCAGGTGCAGAGCCGCCGCTCTCTGCCAGCAGACACGCGACGCCAGCAAGGGGGCAGAGCTCTGCAGCAGCAGCACAGGAGGTGACAAGTGTAGAGCAGGCACCACCCCCAGCAGCCCCCACATGGAAGCTGGGGGGGACCCTTACCACAGAGCAGGCAGCACAGCTGAAAAAGATGCTCGATGCCCGACACAGTGCCTGCTTTGCCAGCGGCATGTACAACTTGGGGCGCCACACTGGCAACCCCATGAGGCTCCGCCTCACGTTTGACGTGCCCATCTTCTAGAAGTGCTATCGCTACAGTCACTTCAAGGACGTCTTGATCAGCACGCAGACAGGCAAGCTGGAGGACAACCAGCTTATTTGGGAGTCCTCCTCTACCTACGCGGTCCCCACGGTCATGCCGGCAAAGAAGGATGCTTCAGGCAACTGGTCTGAGAAGAGGACGTGCGGTGACTATCGTAAGCTAAACGAGGTCACTGAGCAGGACAGATATCCTATGCCTACTCCTAACGAGATCTTCAATAACATTGGCACGTGCACATGGTTCTCGGTGCTGGACTTGAGGCAGGGCTTCAACCTGATCCTTATTGCAGAGGAGGACCAGCACAAGACGGCATTTTGGGGGGCGCAGCGCCTTTACGAGTGGAGGGTGATGCCCTTTGAGCTGAAGAACGCTCCAGCTACCTTCCTACGGGTCATGGATAAGCAGCTGGCAAGGCTATCCTTTTCCCGGTGCTACATTAATGACGTGCTCGTCTTCAATGAGACGTTCGAGGAGCACGTGGCGCATATCACCGCCGTCCTGGACCGCTTGGAGGCCGTTGGGCTCAAGTGCCATCCGTGGAAGTGCACCTATGGGACCCGAGAGGTGGATTACCTTGGGCATCTCCTCTCCTCCAGTGGCTTGGCACCGCAGCTGGCCAAGATCTCGGCCATCACAGGAATCCCGCCGCCTGCCGACATCTTGCAGCTGAAGGCCTACCTTGGGATCGCGAACTACTGCCGCCGCTTCGTGCCTGGCTTCAGCGAGCTCGCTAAGCCACTCAACGACCTGCTGCGGAAGGGGGTGGTCTATGTATGGGGGACAGAGCAGCAGGCGGCGTCGACAAGCTCAAGGAGCTGCTGGTGATTGCTCCAGTGCTGCGGCGGCCCGACCACACCAAGCCCTTCATCCCCCACCTCGACTGGTCTGAGGCAGCGTTTGGAGCAGTGCTGGTTCAAGAGCACGACGGTTTTGAGCACGTGGTGGCGTACGCTAATTGCAGCAACAACCGCGCCGAGGCCAACTATGGCTCTCATGAGGGAGAGTGCCAGGCAGCGGTCTGGGCTATCGTGCATTTCAGGCACTACCTCTATGGCACCCACTTCCGTCTCGTCACCGACCATAAGCCGCTTAAGTGGCTCATGACATCGGAGCGCCTCACGGGCAAGTACGCGGGGTGGGCACTCATTTTGCAGGGTTACACGTTTGACGTGCACCACCGCCCGGGCTTGACCAACATGGACGCTGACGGCCCAGTCGCGACCCGCTGCCTTCCTCCAGGGACTTGACCGTGGCCCGGCACGACGAGGACAAGCCAGTGGCCTGGCATGCGGCAGCCTTCTTGGCCTTCACGATGGACAGCAAAGCGCGGCCCGCTGGGTTCACCAACTGCGATCTGGAGGTGGTCAACACGAGGCGGCTGGCATGGGCTGCAGCAGCAGAGCAGGACAGCTGGCAGCGCGGGCCCAAGGACGTGAGGGACAATGCTGCATTGCTGCAGTAAGTCGTCGCTAAGAAGTTGGCGCCAGGCATGGACGCGAGGGAGCGTGACCGCGTCCTCAAGCGCAGCCGGAGATTTGTCTTCATGGAGGGCCGGCTGAGGCGTGTGATTGCCGACGGCTCCATCTTGGTGGTACCTGACCCTGACATACGCAGTCAGCTGGTACGCACCGTGCATGAGGCCCTTGGACACTTCGGTGTCAAGCGCATTCTCAGCCTACTACAGGCCGAGTACTGGTGGCACGGCATGGCTAAGGTCGTGGCCGACGTCGTCAACAGCTGCACTCTCTGCGATTGTGTGCGCTCGAGCTTCACAGCGCGCACTGTTGCCCTCAGCCCCCTGCCCATTCAGGGGCTATTCTACAAGTGGTCATTGGACTTGGCTGGGGAGTTACCCAAGTCCCGCCGCAGCAACCTCTTCGTCTTGGTGATGATCGAGCACTTGTCCAAGTGGATCGAGCTCGTGCCCTTGCCCAGCAAGGCCAGTGAGGGGACTGCTCAGGCGTTCCTTGATCAGGTCCTCGGCAATTTTGGCGGCTGCGCTGAGGTGCTGACCGACCAGGGCAAGGAGTTCTAGGGCAGCTTTCAAAAGCTGCTAGAGCGCTCCATGATCGACTACCGCACCACCTCCCGCGATCACTCCCAGGCTGACGGCCTTGCAGAGCGCATGGTGCAGAGCGTCAAGCTGGGGCTGTGCAAGTACTGCCTGACCCACAACAGCACCCACTAGGACGACGCACTCCCGTGGCTGGGTATGGGATACAGCTATAGTCGTCAGGCATCCTTGGCCTCGCATTCTCCCTACTTTCTCCTCTATAGACGCCAGCCAATCCTGCCAGCCGAAGCCAGGATCGTGGCTGAGAGTGTTCTGGACTTGGACAGTCCTGAGACATGGAGTGCTCTTATCGGGCAGCATGCACAGCTGTTCCAGCGCCTGATGCCCACGGCCATGGACAACCTTAGTATCGCCCAGCATCGCGAAATGCTGAGGTATGCCATTACTCGTGAAGAAGCCTATCGTCCTCGGGTGTTGCAATTTTCCGCAGGTGACTTCGTGTACCTGCGATGCCAGACAGAGAACACCCTCGACACCAGCAGCTCGCCGGTCAGCCTGCGCGTCAAGCGTGCCTTGGCGTCAGAAGTACTAGAGCTGGAAGGCGCAAATGGCCTTCTTCACAAGGACCACACAAAGAACTGTGGTCCATGCCACCTTCCTTACCTTGATGTGCACATTCGTCCTCGCGATGCGCGGCCGCCCAAGGACTGGGCGTGCCGTGATCTGCCACAGCCCTGGCAAGGAGGCCAAGATGCTGCTCTACGACAGCTGCAACCTTGGCTTCCACATCGGCTGCCTCGACCCCCCACTGGAGCGCGTTCCCGCTGAAGACTGGTTCTGTAGTGACTGCTCTGAGTTAGCTAGCACTAACATTACCAGCTCATCAGCTGGAGGCTGAGAGCTGGGGGGGGAATTAAAACATTTCACAACTGACCTTCTTTTTGGCCATAAGGCCGCATGCATTTTTGCTTTCACCATAGCAAGTCTTGCTTGCCCACTTGGGTGTTGCTTATATTGATCATACGCGCCCGACCCCCTAATGCACGACAGCTGTCATGACTCATTAGGTCGGTACCGTCGCCCAAGCCGAGACACACGTGCGTCAACCATCGACCTAAGAGAGCCGACTTTGACCTCGCTTCACGCATCCATATGTTGACCTTTGCTAGCATTCCAAATTGCGCCGCGTCACCTTCCGAACGGCATCGGTTACACGCCATTTGGTCAAGTGTCGAGCGAGATATTCGCGATCTAATTTGTGCCACCTACCGGCCCCTAGCGGATTTTCACCAAAGGCCACTTTGTGACTCAATGTGCCGAAAGGTCACATTGTTGGCTCTTCGCGACTCTAAGGACCTCTAGCCATTAACGTACAAATCCGCGAGCTTGATAAAGTACACTTAGCATGCATTAGCATAGTATATGAGCATCATTTGAGCTATAACTTGGTGATTGCATCACTCATTCCTAGAGGAAGCTTCCTTACGTTTGAGGCATTACCCTCTATTTTTGAGGCATTATCTAGGTAGCATTGGTCGAGGTAAGCTCCGCCAATGAGAGTCATGCATCCTCTTCCTTACACTATATTTGATTGGTATGTGTTGTGCTTAGCCAACAGGAGAGCTAGTACGTGCCTTGCCTCCACTTTCGTGGACCTAAGAGAGCCTCCTAGTGTGACTGTGTGCATTGAATCCGCCGCTTTCAGGGTCGGTTTTGCGGGGAGTATATAGCAGTAGATGCCCTTAGAAGGACATCTTTTTAGAAGTCAATTATGCCTGCTGTAAGCCACAGAGTTATCAGTAAAGCTTACACTTTTACCTCTTATATTTTCAGGACCACTAAGTCTCTCTCTTGTGGTGAAGAGCAAGCCCTCCTGACTTCCAGTCACTAGAAGAACTTCACATGTGGTGAGCAAGGTCACAGCTTAAACACTACCATAGGACTACTCTTGAAGATCATGATGTGCTTCCAGTGATCTTTTGGGCCAAACGTCATTAGTTGTTTTCCTACCAGATTACAGTCTTGAGGTGCTCACTCTGGAGAGTACACACTCCTCTAGCTGTCGTGCATTAGGGGGTCGGGCGCGTCTGATCGATATAAGCAACACCCAAGTGGGCAAGCAAGACTTGCTATGGTGAAAGCTGACCTTCTTTTTGGCCATAAGACCACATGCATTTTCGCTTTCACCATAGCAAGTCTTGCTTGCCCACTTGGGTGTTGCTTATATCGATCAGATGCGCCCGACCCCCTAATGCACGACACTCATAGTATGTTTGTCTATTTGCGCATCATGTCTCAATTCCAACAAAGTTTGAGCAATATTTTTGGTGTTTTGATTTTACAACTAGATTAATCACTACATTTAGACCTAATGTACGTACTTACCTCCACTTCCAATTAGCTCAAATCACTTGACATACAATCGAGCAAAGGGAGGTCTTGAAGTATAGCTTCTTGGTGACACGCTGTAATGAATCAATATACTGGTCGATATAATATTCATTTAAATAATATAGTTAAATAAGTTCTGCCTGCTGAACTCTAGTTAATAATCAATCTGCTGGACTTTATACTTAATATCAGTTTAATGACTTGGCCGGAAGTAGCAGGCTGAGGCCACCTTAAGTCAGCTTGCTGACACATTCTTTGACAGCCAGCTGACTTCCGTACTCGGTAGCAGCGAACTGCCTCAATATGCATCTAAGTGTGGTATGCTAGATGAATGGCCACATGACATCCCTATGATGGATGGCGATTCGGGATGATGGGAGATGGCGGTGGATTTGGTTAACCGAGGTCCTACCAACGTGGTTAACTCCCGGGTAGGCGGTGCCATCGCACTGACCGTTGAACAGTAAACTCATTCCATGTACATATGCTAGGCATTGCTCTCGAGTTCGGCATTCGGAAACGAGGCCAACTCTCTTGTACAGCTTACTGAGAGAGATCTGAATCCAAGGCGAGAAGCCATTGATACGCACTGTCTTCTAACCTTGCTTATGTATGAGTTTACTGATTTGCATCATTGATGCTAGTTTACTCGCATTTGACTTACGAGTATTATTCCCTGCTAGTGTATTGTCCTTTGCCGTTTAACGAGTTAACGGAAATACCATAAAGATTACTTGCTGATATAAAGATCTTTATTAATTGTTAATCGCCTATTTGGTAAGTCGATTCATTTCAGTGGTATCGGAGCAGTTATCACAGTCTTCTTTGTATGGTAAGGACAAGGTCTCAAACTAGCAACTCCCGAGACATGGAGAACCAGGATAACGAGAATGTCGAAAACCAGGCGGAAAGCCATGTAGCGGGAAACCGTACCTATTCGGAAGCAGTAGCGGATACTGCAGCTAGGGAGGCTGCAGATGAGGCAGCTGCTATTGCCTCAGTCGCAGCTCAGCAAGCTGAGGAGGAGATAGCCAGACTAGAAGCTGAACAAGTAGCAAAGGCCGCTGAAGATATACAAAGGAGGGAAGGACAGCCAGCTGACGAGCGCACTGTTGAAGAACTTATGGCATCAAGGGCCAATGTTCTGAACCCACCTCCTGCCGTACAACTCAATGTACCCCTAGGTCAAATACGTGACCGGCTGAATGCGGCAGGAATTGCTGCTGCAGGAGCAAGAGGGATTGTTGAGGACACTACTCAGCGAGTAGATGCCAATGCTGCTGCTGCATTTGCTAATCTACCACCCCAAAATGTAGACTTGGGAGCATTGTTCGTTCAGATGCAGTCGCAAATGGCGACCATGTATCAGTCCCAGCAGGAGGACAAAAGAATCATAATGTCCCTACTCCGGGACAGAGACCAACTGGGGTCTCACACCACTAGTGGTGGTGGCCGAGGGCCTAGTAAGCCCAAGCCGAAACCTCCCCAGGACTATGATCCTGAGGGAAACAGAAAATATTACCTGATCAAGTTTCTCGCGGATGTTGAGCAGTGGCTGGAGAACTACCCAGAACTGCAAGATTACGAGAAGGTCAGGCACACCGGTGCGCTACTGAAAGGCAGTGCCGCAGACTGGTGGCTTTACTGGAAGGAAGAGCGTAAGGCTCGGCAACTCGGTGACCCTACGTGGGTAGAGTTTGTCGAGAAGTTGCATGAGAAGTTTGATGTCATCAACCAGCAGGAGAAAGCTATCTATGCGATGATCTCCCTGACACTGAAGCAGACCACTTCAGTTGCTGAGTTTGCTCAAAAGTTCCAAGAGAACATGATGAAGCAGCCTGATTTGCCAGAACGGTATAGGATAGCATACTTCAGGTATGGCTTGAAATCCGAGGTCTCTGGTCATTTTGCTGAGAAAAAGTATGAGAAACTGGCTGACTTGATCCAGGATGCTGACGCCTGGGATCAGCAGCAGTTCAATCACAAGCGCCAGAGTAACGCTTTGGTGTCTAAGATTGTCAAAAAGCCCCACGGTTCCTACAATGCAGTTGAAGGAGACCAGGCTGAGGATAATCAGGGTGATGAATATGAGTATGAGTACAATGCTATTCAGTCTAGAGGTAGAGGTGGTCCCTCTCGAGGTGGCTATGGAAGGGGTGGTGGTAGGACTAAGCCGAGACCAGCCTCAGCAAAATCTACTTGCTACCATTGTCAGCAGAAAGGCCACTACAGAGAACAGTGTCCGGTCAAGCACCTGCCTAAGGTCGAGAGAAAAGACCAGCCTTTAAAAGACAGCAACAGTCAGTAATCCAGTCTACTGACTGTGAGGATGCTAGAGATAGTGAGTCGTCACTAGCTGCCCTCGTAGCAGGTATTATGGGTCCTGCTGAACTGGATTCACTATGCATGCCTGACAAACAGATAAAGGAGACCATCAGTAATATAGACGTCCAGAGAGTGCACACTCTGGATGCTCTTGTTCCACCTGATGTCCAACATTTCTTTGCTACGTCAGGAGAACAATGCGAAAGTCAGGAAAAGACAGTCCCCCCTATCCTACTGCATTGCATGATTGCAGGTAGGAAGGTGAGGGCATTTGTTGACGGAGGGGCGTCACATACTTTTATCCACAAGGACTTAGTTAAGCGGCTAAGGCTGCCTACTGTCACCCAAGGGAATAGAAAAATATTCCTTGGAGATGCCTCAAGTATCCCGGGAGGAGTTATAACCAAGCCTATTGAGGTCCAGTTAGGTTCTGGCATTGCAGTTCTAACTGAAACGCTTACATTTGAGGTACTCAACACTGGCTTTTATGATCTCGTGCTAGGCAGGTCCTGGCTTAATAGACATCAAGCTGAAGTGTGTTGGAGCAGAGGTACAGTTAAAGTGAGAGGAGCCAGTGATGGGCAGACTGACTTGGCACCCACCAGTGCTCTTCCTCTTGTCCTGTGTGGATGGCAAATGAAGGAAAAGAAGAGGCTTCCAGAAGGATGCAAGTTGCTGAATGCAATGGAGTTCGTCAAAAGCTGGAACCAGAAGGAAGACAGAATGTTCTGTCTGCTGCTAAGAGAGGTACCTCCTCAACCTGAAGAAGTGGTTGAGAAAAAGGTACACCCTCCGGAACACCCTACTGCTGCAAACATTGTTGCTCAGTACACGGATGTGTTTAATATGCCTCCAGGACTACCCCCTAAGCGGGAAGTAGATCATAGGATTGATTTATTACCTGGTAGCCAGCCACCCTGGCAACGCACGTATGGCTTGTCTTATTTGGAGAGTGAGGAGTTGAAAACACAGATTGCAGAGCTGGAGGAAAATGGTTACATTTCTCCCAGTAAATCACCGTACGGCGCACCTATCCTATTTGTTAAGAAAAAGGATGGCAGTATGCGGATGTGTGTGGATTACAGAGCCCTGAACAGAATTACAGTAAAGAACAAGTATGCTTTACCCAGAATCGAGGACTTGCTTGATACCCTGTCTGGCGCTAAGGTGTTCAGTAAGATAGATCTCAAGAGTGGTTATCATCAAATCAGAATTGCTGAGGGGGATGAACACAAGACTGCTTTCCGCACACGTTATGGACACTATGAGTTCAACGTGATGCCATTTGGACTGACTAATGCTCCTGCTACCTTTATGGGTGCTATGAATGACATTTTCAGACCTTATTTGGATAAGTTTGTGCAAGTTTTCCTGGATGATATTTTAATTTTCTCTAAAGATGAAGCTCAGCACACTGAACACTTAAAGAAAGTGCTGGACACTCTGCGGAAAAATCACTTGTATGCTAAAATGAGCAAGTGTGATTTCTTTAAGGAAAGTATTGAATTCTTAGGCCACGTTGTCAGTAAAGAGGGCATCAGTGTGGATCCTAAGAAAGTCCAGACCATAAGGGACTGGCCAGTACCACAGTCTGTCTCTGAAGTTAGATCCTTCCTCGGGTTGGCTAACTACTATAGGAGATTTATTGAGAATTATTCCACAAAGGCCAGTAAACTGACTGACCTTACTAAGAAAGACATCGGGTATGTGTGGGGGGAAGAGCAGCAGGCTGCCTTCCAGACCCTTAAAGATGCCCTTTGTTCTGCCCCAGTGCTAGCCGTGTATGACCCCAGCAAACCGGTGCAGGTGGTTACTGATGCCTCTGATTTTGCCATGGGTGCTATTTTGTTGCAGCCTGCTGACAAAACCACAAAGGATGGTAAGGTACGGCAGGAGTGGCATCCTGTGTTGTATGAGTCTATGAAATTTAATCCAGCGGAGATTAATTACTCAGTGCATGATAAAGAGCTGCTAGCTATCATTCATGTACTCAAACAGTGGAGAGCATACTTACATGGTAAAGCTTTTAAGGTGATTACAGATCATCTAGCTCTGACCCACTTTCAGAAGAAGTCCAAGCTGTCGAGGAGGGAGAACCGCTGGAGCCAGATGCTGGAGCAGTTCCAAGTCCAGATCGACTACAAACCAGGGAAGTTGAATCCTGCTGATGCACTCTCTAGAAGACCTGACTTGCAAGAAAGGAACTTTAGTCAGCATGCTGTAGATAAAGTCCTGTGTGCACTCACTTCACTAAAGGTGAAAAAGTCCTTCCTTGAACAACTTAGGAAAGCCTACCTTTCTGACCCAACATTTGAGCCCAGCCCCACTACTGGTATGTGTCGTGCTACCGCACTCGGGTATAAGCTCAAGGGAGGGGTCTGGGTGACTGAAACCACTTCAGGCAGGCTGAAGCTGGTCATTCCTAATAATTTGGAAATAAGGTCTCTCTTACTGAGTCAAGCTCATGACAGTCTCCTGGGTGGACATTTGGGGCAGGCCAAAACTGTTGGCAAACTGGCAAAACATTATCATTGGGAGGGGTTACCCCGGGAGGTCTTGAAATATGTCAAGTCCTGTGACCAGTGTCAGAGAAATAAGTCTCGGCACACACCACCCGGAGGTCTCTTGCAACCGCTACCCATCCCAGCGGGACGCTGGGAAACTATATCCATGGACTGGGTGGTCTCACTACCAAGAACTGCCAACGGGCATGATTCAATACTGGTAGTCGTGGATAAACTGACAAAAATGGTCATTTTTATCCCCACAACTGTCAAAGTGACTGCACTCGAAACAGCGAGACAGTTTTACAACCATGTAGTATGCCAACATGGGCTCCCTTCTAATATCATCTCAGACAGAGACTCAAAATTCACCTCTAAGTTCTGGAGAGCTTTAATGGGGTTAATGGGAGTCAAACAGCTGCTCAGCACAGCAAACCACCCTCAGACTGATGGGCAGACTGAAAGAACTAACCGAGTTCTGCAGGAGGTGCTGAGAGCATATATTAACCAAAAACAAGATAATTGGGATGACCTGTTGCCTCAAATTCAGTTTGCGGTCAACAGTGCGGTGCACGCGTCAACGGGCAAAACTCCTTTTGAACTCAGCCTGGGTAGAGTCCCTAAGTCTCCTCTAGATGTGCTAGGGGAATCTTTAACTCACCCTGAAGGGATTGACAACCCGGTCTCCCTCCAGTTAACTCAGGAGTTTGCTGACACCCTGTCAGAAGTCCAACGAAACTTGCACACGGCCCAAGAAAACCAACAAAAATACGCTAATCAACACCGTCGGGAACTGACATTTTCCAAGGGGGATTTAGTCAAACTGCATTCTCAGCACCTGTACCTCCCTGGTGTGGTCAAGAAAAAGCTTGGCCCTGTCTGGGTCGGTCCATATTCGGTGGTCCGTCGTGTCGGTCAGAATGCTTACAAACTGAACATGTCAGCTGACTACAAGGGTCACCCGGTCTTTAATGTCTCCTTCCTGGAACCATACATCAAAGGTGATACACTGTTCACAGGTCGGTTACCTGTCCAACCGGGACCGGTCCCCGCTGTCCGGGACGGCGATCCTGAGGAATATGAGGTCGATGAGATTTTAGACGCTCGCTCGGTCCGTCGATCGTCTAAATATGTCATGAAGTACCTCATCCGATGGAAGGGTTACGATGCCTCTGGGGACACTTGGGAATTTAAAGACCAGCTGACCAATGCCAAAGGGGCGTTGAAACGGTTCCACCTTCGGGCGGCTGGGGCACCTCCCTAACAGTCATTTCAGTTGACACGGGAAGGTGACAGGAGGTCCTGTCTCCATATAAGTTGGAGGGGGATGTGACAGTTAGTGACAGTTGTGACAGGCAGCCCACCTTTAAAATTAAGTTGGAGGGAGTGGTATTCTCTGATCACCATATTACACACTCAACCTGCGCTCACACTCACTTGCTCTCTAACTCAATTTTCCCTTATATTCACTCACACCAGGTATTCCACACTAGGAACTCTCCCGATCGCGTTCCTCTTCATCAAGGGCACTCAGTAGCGGCAAAATATCATGACTTCACTAACTGCATTGTGTTTATGATTGAGCAGGATGACTCAAAAGTCGGAACTCAAGAGGAAGAGAAGGGCGGAAGAGGCACATGCAGAATACTTGCAATTCCGTGGAGACATCGAATCATCTTCCATCTCCGCTCGGGAATCACAACGACTCCAACAACAGCGGGAGGCACAGAAGAAGAAGGAGGAGGAGGAACAGGCCAGACTGAGGCAGGAAGAAATGGACAGAAAAGCTGCAGAGGAGGCTAAGAAAGCAGAGGAGGAGAGGCAAGCTGAGGAGAAGCGGAAGCAGCAGGCTGAAGAAGAAGAACAGAGGAGAATCAGCAGCTACCGCTACACGGTGCTGGGCAAGGGCTTTGATCTACTGGAGGAGGCCTTCAAGTATGCCCAGAGAAGTCGCAGTGAGTCGCAGAAGGAAATCCTCCAGAAGGAAGGGGAGACATCTGAAAACTTTGACAAGTATGTAGAGGTCGGCACAGGGCTCCTCCTCTACCACGATTACGCCAGGATGGTAGGATATAGCATCGGAGAGGCCAAGGCAATGGCCGAGGTGAACGAAGCAGGAGCTGTCTCGATTCCTGGTATCTGGGGGGCAGATAGGGTCATCAGGATGATCCCCATGGAC
>WELA01008231.1:0-16900 GCA_009602735.1 Mesotaenium endlicherianum | reverse complement strand
GAACAAAAAAAGCCGGTTCTAACGCTGGGTTAGTGACCGGCTATACAAAAGACCGTTTTTTTACTATCTGTCCCCTTTGGCGGGCCAATCGTATTTCGAACGGCCGTAATAATGTTTGCCACGCAGAATTAGGATGATTGACAAGGTATATCGTGCTTAATTGAGTCGTCCCGTTCTTATACGGGACAGCAGGCGTTTTGCCGGTAAGTAAGTTTATGTTTTTAAATACAGACCTCGATTATGATCACATTACTCAACCCGGAGAAATTGCCCCTGACTGCTGATACGTTGAAACATTTATTGCCCAGCCCCGTTAATGATACCACATCCGATCTGGCAATCGGATCAGTGCTGCAACTGGCGGCCTTACTGTATGAATGTTTACGGGAACCACCGGCACAAACGTCTGAGTTTATCAAAAGCATTGCCGCATGAACCTGGCATCATTCGAACGGTTTGCCGGTAAAAGAACGGTGGAGCTGCAACAAAAATCGCAGGGAACAGAAGCCGTGATTTATACCCGTGTATCCAGCAAAGAACAAGCCGATAAAAACCTGAGCCTGGAAACACAACGAAAAGCAATTGAAGAATATGCACGACGCTATGAACTGCCGGTTGCCGCTTATTTCGGGGGCACTTACGAGAGCGCCAAGACCGATGGGCGGAAAGAGTTCCAGCGCATGCTTCAATTCATACAACAACACAGCGGCAGGATAGGACAGATACTGGTGTACACACTGGATCGTTTCAGCCGAACGGGGGGAGCGGCCATCAAGCTGGCCCAGGATCTAAGAGAAAAATACGGAGTCAGGGTCTTTGCCGTTACGCAGCCCACAGATACTTCCAATCCGAGCGGCATTCTCCACCAGAATATCCAGTTGTTGTTCAGCGAATACGATAACCAGCTGCGCAAACAAAAAGCAGTAGCGGGCCTGAAAGAGAAATTTGAGAAAGGTATCTGGGCCACACGTCCGCCGCAAGGATACGATATTGTAAAAATCAACGGAGAACGAAAACTGGTGATCAATGATGTGGGAGAAAAACTACGCATGGCTTTTCAATGGAAAGCGGAGGGAATGAAGAATGAAATGATCATCGCCAGGCTGCAGGCCCTGGGTGTACCCATGTACAAACAACAATTGACCAAACTGCTGAAAAAGCCGTTTTACTGCGGCATCATCAATCATGGTTTGTTAGAAGGCAGGGTAGTAGAAGCGAATCACGAACCCCTGATCAGCCGGGAACTGTTTCTGTGCATCAACGGTGAAAAAACTTCGGCGCATGCCAGGCGCAATGTGCCTCTCAGAAAAGAAAATAACCACCTGCCGCTTAAAGTGTTCCTGCGTTGCCAGGCTTGCGGCGCTCCTTTTACAGGATATCATGTGAAAACCAAAGGCCTGTATTATTACAAATGCCGGACCGAAGGTTGCAGGTGTAACAGAAACGCAGATCAATTGCATCAGTTATTTGAGCAATTGCTGGAAACCATCGTTTTAAAACCGGAATGGATACCAGCATTACAATACCAACTGGAGTATTTGTTTACAGAGCAGAACAAATTGCAAACGGAGCGTGAAAAATTATTGAAGACCCAGCTTACGGAGATCACCAAAAAGATCAATATGCTGGAAGAGAAATATTACGTATCAGCCGGTATGCCGCTCGCTGTTTTCCAACGTCTGCAGGCTCAATACCGGAAGGAGTACGAGATGGTGGAAGAACAACTGAAAGACGTGAAAGGTGTCGACAACCCGTTTGCAGAATACCTGCAAAGGGCGTTGACCCTGGCAAAACATCCCGCTGCATGCTGGCAGCAGGCGAACATTGGAATAAAGGAGAAACTGCAACGGCTATTATATCCCAACGGTATTTTTTACGATCAGCGCCAACACCACCTCAATGCTTCTTCTTTGAATTTACTCTTCGACCGGAATGAATGAATCACCCAGGTTCATGCTGCATTGCACCTGTACATCCGGCCCATGTAGCACGGCCGGCTGGGTATGCAATACTTGCTCTTGCTTTCCCTTACCGTTAATATAATAGGAGAGAGAAGGAATTGCTTTGTGTTTGATGTCGCTGAAAAAAGGGTCGTTTTGCCTGATCGCCTCTTTATTGAGCGCTTCCTTCATTTCATGTCTCAATTGAACGGCTTTGGGTCGTACACGGCGGAGATCTTTACCGTCCAGGTCAATGTATCTTTTCAGGAACTTTACCGATAGACGCACTTCTTCCAGCTTTATCAATGAACTGAGCAGGTTGTATGTTCGTTTGCTGATCTCAATTCGTAACTGCTTTGCTTTCTTGTGGGATAAATGAATCAGCTTGTCCTGCATGAAACGAACCTGGCTGGCATAGCGTGATTTTTTTTCAATACGTCGTTCAACGATGGCTAATTGCAATTCGTGCAGCAATTTCTGTACTTCCAGTCGGGCAACCGGTCGTTCAAGCCGCACCCCTTTGTAAGTGCTTTTATCGGCAAGCCCGAGGGTTAAGAACTGTTTCATAAAATAAATTTCAGTGCCTTCCTTTTCTTTCAGGAGCGGATGTCGGGAAGTGGGTTGCCGTTTTTCTGCTGGCTTCCGGGCAGGGGTCTTTTTTTTCTTCTTCGCCATAGATGCATAGGTTGATGACCGGCAAAGGCACGCCGGGGTAGATGTGCTTGTTAGGATCCTGGTAATGGTAAGTCACTATCTACCCCGTATGTTGGCGTGCCAAGATTGTGTAGAGATATGTATCTGATAAACAAACTTACATCTGACAGAGAGCTTGCTGATCCAAACGGGCTTAAGTGGGAAACCCCGGGCACTATAAGGCACAAAATATAAAACAGTCTCATTAATCAGGCTTTATTTGATGCCCTTTGATGCCCGGTTGCGCCCGTTGGGTAACAGGGGCAGGTCATGATTCCCCAGTTTTACATGATAAACAAGATATTGTATGGAAGAGTCGTCATCTGCACTTGGTTCTTCGGGTAAAGTCATACCCATGAGGATCACCCGCACTGCTCAATCGGTGGTCAATGTAAAACTGCAAGCGGACCGTGACAAGGCCCTGGGGCAGGACCTCAATAGTTTGACCAACTTCTTCGACTATTTTAAAGACGAAACAGTTTGTTTTAAATTCCTGGAGCTGCTTCGATGGAGCAACGGGCCTGTATGTCCTTTTTGTGGTTACACGGAAAAAATCTACCGGACGGCAAAGGGGTATAAATGCGCCAATAAAGCGTGCGGAAAGAAATTTACCGTATTGCACGACTCTGTTTTTGAGCATTCCAAGCTGCCGTTGCGGTATTGGTTTGTAGCCCTTTACCTCTGTGTCAACGATACTTATGGTATCAATTCTTCGCAGTTGGCGCGTTACCTCAACATTACGCAGAAATCGGCCTGGTTTATGATGCATCGCATACGCGAAGCGCTTATAGAAAACAATGCTCCGCTCTTTGGTATTGTAGAAGCAGATGAAACTTATGTGGGCGGGCGAAGTAAAAACAAGCACGCAAAAAAGAAGAAAAAAAACACCCAGGGCCGGAGCCTGGTAGACAAAGTGCCCGTATTGGGTATGGTGGAAAGGGAAGGGCGCCTGGTTGCAGTAACGGTCAATAATGCGCAACAGGAAACCCTGAAAAAAAGCATCACCCGGGTAGTAGAACAGGGAGCGATGCTCATCACGGATGAATTGAAGAGTTATCATTTTGCACGTGAAAACTATTACCATGTTACCATGAAGCATAGAAAAGAACAATACGTTAACGATGAGTTCCACACCAATACCATTGAAGGCTTTTGGGGGCTGCTGAAAAGAGGCCTGTCGGGCACTTTTCACCAGGTAAGCAAACATTATTTGCAACGCTACCTGAACGAGTTCGTATTCCGTTACAATCACCGCAAAAAAGATGCTACCCAACGCTTTTTGCTCGCCTTACATTATGCCTGTTTCAAACGCCTGTCTTACTTGCAGTTGCGGTTAAAAGGCCAACACGAGGCCAGCAAGCTGCTCGCAGCCTGATGAAAAGATTGGACGCCGGGGGTTGCCATATTGTTACCTTTTGATTAATTTAGTGTGATCGTTCAATGGCCCCCCATGAAACAATATGATACCTACGACGAAACTACGTTGCTGAAATTCGTTGCTATTGGCGACGAACAGGCTTTTACGGAGTTCTACAATCGTTACTGGCGTAAGGTTTACAGCTTCCTGATACGTATGACCAAGTCGCACGAAATTGCAGAAGAGTTGCTCTGCGATATTTTTACCAAGCTATGGACAGGCAGGGAACTGATTGGTGAAATACACAACATGGATGCCTTCCTTTCTAAAGTAGCGTATAACAAAGCCATCAACTTTTTCCGCCTGGCGGCTCCCCAGCGGAAGCTGCAATCCATCATTGCCAGCCAGATGGCCAACCAGCAGGCGGCGCAGGCCGATGAAAAACTGCTCGATGATGAGGCACAGCAAATGCTGCACGATGCCATCCGCCAGCTGTCTCCGCAAAGAAAGCTGGTCTTTACCCTGAGCCGGGAACAGGGACTCACGCACGAGCAGATTGCACAACAGCTTAACCTGTCGGCCCATACCGTTAAAACTACCATGTCCAAAGCCCTGCGTTCTATTCGCAGTTTTCTCAGCAAGCGAGACATTAATGGAATATAGCCTTCTACACATTCGCTAAAAAATATTCTGTTGACCGATACCCCTTTGATCTTCGGGGAACGTCTTTCTATTAGTAAGATGCATCAATACTATGTCAGATAATCCAATACGCTTGGCTTACCTTTTTGATCGATACGCTGCCGGAACAGCTACGGTTGCTGAATTGGAGGAGTTCTGGCAATTGGTGGCCCAACTGGATGAAAGGGATGTATTGCCTGAGCGCATGCAGAACTGGTGGGAAGCGTACGAAAGAAGCGATGATAGTGACCTTACCCGAAATGCCGATGGAGCCAAAATCCTGAAACGGATACTGGAAGCAGGTAAGGAAAAGCCCCTGAATTACGTCAGGATACATCGAAGACCGGTATATCGCATGCGCAGAACAGGAGTTGCAGCAGCCGTGTTGTTGATCTTATTAGGAGGTATTGGTTACTGGAGTTATTATGGCAGCATGCCTAAGCCGGCGGATACAACGGCCAAAAGTTTTTTGAAAAATGATGTGTTACCCGGAACCACCAAAGCCACTTTAACATTGGATGATGGCCGTCAGCTGGCGCTTGATACCGTGCAACACGGTTTGCTGGCGGAACAAGGCGTTACCCGGATCAGCAATACCAACGGCGCGCTGGTGTATAATGGTAATGGGAACGATCGGCTGCGGTACAATACGCTTACCACTCACAAAGGAGAGCAGTACCCGCTTATTTTGAGTGATGGCACCCGCATCTTCGCAGACGCTTCTACTACGATCCGGTTTCCGGTTGCATTTACCGGAAGCGAAAGAGTGGTGGAGATCAATGGCCGCGCCTGGTTTGAAGTGGCGAAGAATGCAAAACAGCCTTTTTATGTGGTAAAAGGAGATCAGAAAATACGTGTACTGGGCACTCATTTCGATGTAAATGCCTATGACAACGAAGTTGACATGAAAGTAACGCTGGTGGAAGGCAGTGTGCAGGTGATGAATGGTAAAACCAAGGGATTATTGAAACCGGGGCAACAAGCTGTATTAACCAAGAACAATAGTGGTATCCGGGTAATTGAAGCGGCCGATGTGGAGCAGGCAACTGCCTGGAAGGATGGTGTGATTGCTTTTCATCATGCAGATGTAGCTACCATCATGCGCGAAGTGGAAAGATGGTACGATGTGGATATTACGATCAAGGGCACTTTGCCCAACCGGAGTTTTTATTTCAGTGTACCCCGAACCGTGAAGTTGTCAGAACTGCTTCGTTTTTTAGAAGTGTACAATATCCGCTATGAAATCGATGGTGAGAAACGAAAACTCACCCTGATGCCTTAGTCCTGAAAAAAGAAGTCCTAAAAAAACCGTTCCGATGGCGATCGGAACGGCTGGTATTTGGGCTTCCAATAAATAAAAGTCGGGCAGACTTACTCATTGTTTAACCCGTCCGACCGGAGTCATCCGGGCGGGCCCAAACGATTCAAAGCTATGCAGTTTACTGCTAATGGGCAAACTTGTTCCATGAAGAAGGAACAAAGGCCCCACCCAAAACTTAAAATGCTGTTGATCATGCAATTCACAGCGATACTGTTACTGGCCGCCTGTTTACAGGTGTACGCGAAAGGGGTGGCGCAGGTTACCCTCTCGGAAAAAAAAGCCCCGCTGGAAAAAGTATTGCTGTCCATCAAAAAACAAAGTGGTTATGGTCTGGTGTATGATGAGCAGATGCTCCAGCGAAAAGCCAGACCGGTAGACATCAACGTCAGGAATGTATCGGTAGAACAGGCTTTGCAACTGGTTTTTCAAAACCAGCCCCTTACTTATGAGATCGCCGGCAATCGCCTGATCTTCATCAAAGAAAAAGAAATTTCCCAAAAAAAAATCTCGGAAAGCGCGCCATTGCTGTCAGCCACTGATGTACACGGACGCGTAGTAAATGAAAAAGGCGATCCGGTGGAGGGAGTGAATGTGTTGGTCAAGGGCACAAAAATGCGAACACAAACCAACGTGAACGGGGAGTTCAGTTTGCCGGGTGTTGCTTCCAACGCTACACTTTTGTTTACGCATGTGAGTATGGAGTCATTTGAGTATAAAGTGCAGGACAGAAGTACGAATGATATTTTGATTAAACTCAAAGCGAAGATCACCGCATTGGGTGAAATAGCAGTAACGGTGAATACAGGGTATCAAAAAGTAAGTCAGGAAAGATTTGTAGGCTCTTTTTCCCAATTAGACAGCAATGCTTTTCATCGTCGTGCCGGTATGGGTATTATAGAAAGATTGGATGGTACAGTGCCAGGGGTTTTATTTAATAAAAAAGGAACCACTAGCTTTTCTCCTATCCAGATAAGGGGTATCAGTACATTGGGGATTCAACAGACGAGCACTGACCCTTTGGTTGTTGTTGATAATTTTCCAATGGGAACTGGTTTTGATATGAATAATATCAATCCCAATGATGTTGAAAGTGTAACTGTTTTAAAAGATGCAGCCGCGGCCTCTATATGGGGCTCAAGGGCAGGTAACGGAGTTATTGTGGTAACCACTAAAAAAGGGAAGTATAACCAGCGCTTTCGCCTTTCTGTTTCTTCTAATGTAACGATACAAAATAAACCTAACCTGTTTTATTATCCGAGAGTCAGTTCTTCCGATTTTATCAATATTGAACAATTCTTATTTAGTCAGGGCTTTTATGACGATGATATCAATAATACATATACATATCCTGTCATTTCTCCTGTAGTAGAGATATTGGCAAGACAAAGGGCAGGATTGTTTTCGAGTGATATTGCTGCCAAGCAAATTGATTCTTTAAGGAAATATGATATACGTAATGATCTGAATAAATATGTTTACAGGCAAGCCTTTCAGCAACAACACTATTTTGCATTTAGTGGAGGAAGCAATACACTGGCTTACCAATTCTCTGCTGGGTATAATCATAGTTTAAACAGTACGCAGAATAGCAAAGGAGATAATCAATACACCATCAACACAAATACCAGTTTTCGACCAATCAACGATTTAGAAATTCAGGCTGGTATTGGGTTTACCCTGGGTGAAAATAGGAGCTATAATTTCCCCGATCTCAGTTATTATTATCCTTATTTACGGCTGACTGATGATGGCGGGAATTTATTACCTGTTCCAAAAAATTATCGACAAGGATATATTGATACTGCAGGTGCCGGAGTATTACTTAACTGGAGTTATCGGCCACTTGATGAAATCAGGTTGGCAGATATTCATACAACAGCGAAATATGTCAGTTTAAATTTTGGCATCTCTTACAAGTTTACAGATTGGTTAACAGCTGCTCTACATTATCAATACCAAAACAGTAGCGCTAATACCCGTAATTATCAAAATCAGCAGACATGGCTATCCCGTAATTTAATCAACCAGTTTACCAATCCATTTCAGACCAACCCAGACTTACGATATCCAGTTCCCGTCGGAGGTATCCTTGATGTTAGCAGCGGACAATTTAATAACTATAATTTAAGAGGCACTTTAAATCTCAATAAAAGGTTAGGAAGAGAACACTTATTAACAGTTTTAGCTGGAGCAGAGATATCTGATTCAAAAGGCGGGTATGGAAGTAATCAAAGGCTTTATGGGTATAATGATCAAACGGGTTCTTATAAAACCAATATCGATTACCTGAATCCCTATCCTAATATTTATGGTACATACCCGGGTACTGTTGGTTATATTCCTTCCAATAATGGATATGCTGAATCAGCTATTAATCGCTTTGTTTCGATTATGGCCAATGCATCTTACACATATAAAAGCAGGTATAATTTTTATGCCAGCGCCAGAAAGGATGGGTCTAATGTTTATGGTGTGAACACCAACAACAAATGGAAACCGCTTTGGTCAACCGGCGCCAGTTGGGATATTTCTAAAGAAGATTTTTTTAAAGTTAAATGGGTACCATTCTTACGATTACGAGCCTCACACGGCTACACCGGTAATGCAAATAATACTATATCTGGTAAATTTATTATATCATATGCTGCAAGCCCTGACCCTAATACCGGTTTTCCATTTGCCAGAGCAGGAAGAGCGCCTAACCCTGATTTAAAATGGGAAGAAGTAAAGATTGACAATATCGGACTGGATTTTCAATTACTGAAAAACAGAATTTCCGGTAGCCTGGAAGTATTTCAAAAAAGATCAAAAGACGTGATTGCCGATAAGGGGACTCCGCCTACCTCTGGTGTTTTTGTATTTACATTGAATTACGCCAGCATGAAGACCAATGGTTTTGAACTTTCACTCAATTCCAAGAATACCCAAGGTCCAGTTGTATGGACAACCAATTTTGCATTAAGTCACGCTAAAACAATTGTTACGAATGTGAATACTTCAATTGGAAGTAAGGCCAGGGATTTTGTTGATTATAACATAAATGCCGTGCCAGGCCGCATTGTTTATGGGATATCCAGTTATCGATGGGCTGGTCTTGATCCTGCAACAGGAGACCCCCAGGGTTACTATAAAGGGCAGGTCAGTAAAAATTACCAAAGCATTTTTACCGATTCAGTTCAAAACCAGGTTTTCCATGGTTCAGCTCTCCCGCTTTATTCCGCATTCATTCGAAATAATATCAGTTGGAAAGGCTTTACGCTTTCTGTAAATATCACCGGCAGGTTTGATTATTATTTCAGGCAGCCGGCACTAACGCTTGATTATTCTCCTACAATGACCTTAACCAGTTATAGTGCTGATTATTACAATCGCTGGCAGAAACCAGGTGACGAGGCATTCACCAATGTTCCTTCCATGCCTTATCCCGTTCCCAGTGCTGTAAGTCAGCGAAATACTTTTTATCGGTTTGCAGAAATTCATGTAAAAAGGGCGGATAACATAAGGTTACAGGATATAAGTTTATCGTATCAGTGGAATAATGAAAAAAATAAGCGTATCCCGTTTCAAAGTATTCGTTTCTTTTTTTATCCGAATAACCTGAATCTGATCTTATGGCGCGCATCAGGTTCTCGTTATGACCCCGATTTTTCAGGAGGTAGTGGAGATGGAGATGCCGTCACTGCTCCCGTTCCGAAAACCTGGACAACAGGAATGACTATTAATTTCTGATAAATTCTAATTCAACGAGGGATTAATCGTAACATTTAAAATTGATACAATGAAATCGATATATAGAAAAATAAAATGGCAATTGAAAAGAAACAGTTTGCTATTACAACTGTTGCTGATTTTGCTATTACTCACTACTGGTTGTAAGAAGTTCCTGGATCAAAAACCAAATAAATTTGATGTAATTCCACATACTTTAAATGACCTGCAGGTTCTTTTGGATAATACCAATGCTATCAATGCCAAAGGTACAGGCAGCTATGCTGAATTGGTGGCTGATAACTACTATGTTCCTGCATCCATTTGGCAACTTTTGGCGTCTATTACTTCATTTCAGCCTGAGGCGCTCAATTATATCTGGGATAAGACAGGGAAATCATATGATTATGGCTGGGATTTTCCTTATGAAAATCCTGTCTACTATTCTAATATTGTGTTGGATCAGTTGCCTTTGGTGAGTGTAAATTCGGGAGAAGACCAAAAATATAATGCACTAAAAGGGTCGGCATTATTTTATCGTGCTTTTGCATTTGAGGGGTTAGCGCAACTTTTTTGTAAACCCTATTCTACCACAAATGCTAACGAGTTAGGTATTGTGCTGAGATTAACTTCGAACGTCAATGCCAAATCTACGCGCGCTACCGTACAACAAACTTATGATCAAATCATTGCAGATTTGAAGCAGGCAACTGATTTACTGCCTGCTACTACATCATTTCCCACCAGGCCTTCAAAAGCCGCTGCTTATGCTGCCTTGGCCAGGACTTACCTCTCAATGAGAGATTATGTCAATGCTGGGCAGTATGCGAATTTGGCTTTGCAACAGAATAGCACATTAATAGATTACAATACGCTGGTACCGCTTGGCAGACCACCTATAAAATCGTTTAATCCAGAAGTTATATTTCATAACTACGCTACTAGTACACTAGTATCATTGCTCCCTAGTTTTCATAAAATTGATTCAACACTTTATCAGTCCTATGATGCAAACGACCTGAGGAGAACAGTCTTCTTTAAGGGAAATACGGGTGCAAATGCAGGCACCTATTTCTTTCAAGGTAGCTATAACGGAAATGGGCTCTATGGACCCAGCGGTATTTTTGATGGTTTGACTACTGATGAAATGTATTTGATCAGGGCTGAATGCGCTGCACGGAAGGGTAATAAAGATGCAGCGATGCTGGATTTGAATACACTTATGATAAAACGTTGGAATAATAATGGCAGTTGGGCGCCTTTTACAGCTGCTGATGCAACAGATGCTTTAAATAAAATTCTTGTTGAGCGAAGAAAAGAGCTCTTGTTCCGTGGCTTACGCTGGTCTGATATCAGGAGGCTTAATGTAGAAGGCGCCAATATCACGTTGACAAGAAATATTAGAGGAACTCTTTACACTTTACCCCCTAATGATATTCGATCAGTTATGTTGATCTCATTGGGGGAAATCCTTCATAGTCCCGATGTACAGCAGAATCCACGATAGTATTTTCATTAGGAGTATCTATTTAAAATAAAGAATAAAAGTGTTAGCATGAAACAATGGTTGCTTTTTGTTGGACTGCAAGTTGTCAATTTTGTTTATTGCCAAGAGAATAATCAATCATTAAATATAAATGATCCATGGTTTCGTGATCATGTGAACAAAGGACTACAAATAGGGGACACGATGCCGGATATTTCTTTGGGCACAGTAATTAATAATTATACAGGGAAAACAAGGTTTTCAGATTTCAAAGGGAAACTGTTGATCCTGTATTTTTGGTCTACTACCTGCTCATCTTGCCTTCATGATTTTCCTTATATGAAGAAAATGCAGGAACAGTTTTCAGGCAAGATTCAAATATTGTTAGTAAACACTGCGGAGACCCGGCAGCAAATTACTGAAAGCTTCAACCAACGATACAAGAATAAAATAAAATTGCCCGACAATCTTCCTTCAATTGTAGCTGATAGCTTAGGCTCTTTTGAAAATCATGTATTATTTAAACTATTTCCTTATAGGAGACTTGGCCAGCATATATGGATTGATAAAGAGGGGATTATCAGGCTCATTGGAGAACATGAAAACACCAATCCAGAGAAAATTGTTGATTTCCTTGCAGGTAGACCCATACAGTTTCTTTACCCTGATTCGCGCCTTCCTTCTTTAAGTGTAGANAGAAAAACGCCTTATTATAAACAACTGGGCAGTTTAAAGACTACACCAGTTGTTTACGGGTCCTTTATCACTCCTTATACTAATGAGCTTGAGGGGCACATCAATTTTATAATTGACAGCGCTAATAAAACAAGTACGATGCATTTTATTAACATTGATGTAGCTTATATGTATGAACAAGCTTTTAACGGTATTTGGAAGAAGAATGCCAATATATTGTATAGCCCATTGGAGTTGGTCAATGGTGATCTTGTGATTTTTCCACCTGGCACTGACACCTTAAATTATTCATCCAATGAAGACCTTATTAACAGGAGGGCCACTGACAAGGATTTTATAAAAAGTAAATACTGTTATGAGCAGGTGGTATCTATCAACATGCCATTTGCAAAAAGGCAACAATATATGGTGGAAGACCTGAATCGATTCTTTGAGGAGCAGCTTGGTACCACCGCAGTGTTGGAGAAAAGAAAAGTTTTTTGTTATTCCATTGTTCGCACTTCCAAATTCGATAAAGTAAGCCCGAAAAGTGAATTACAAAGTACTGACCATATCATTAGTTTGGTTGAAGATGGAGAAGGAAAATTAAAAAAATTTAAATCTGTTCCGTTGATCTCGGTTTTTCAGCTTACAATTCAGAAGAACCCAAAGCTTAAAGAGTATCTGATACAGCAAAAAAGAAAAGGGAAATCCTTTTTGCTGATTAATGAAACGGGCTGGGATAAAACCAAAATAGTGAATATGGCTTTGCCTGCTGAAGAACTGAATACTATCAATGATCTTCGAAAGGTATTGAATCATTATGATCTCAATATTGTAGAAAAAGAAAGTGATATTGAATTTATTGTTTTTAAAAAGTAAAATCATACTAATATGACTCATTGACAGGATATCCTATCCTTGCTCCAACTATGTATTTCTCTTATTAACTACTAATTTAATAAATAATGTTACTTAGAAAAAAGCTGCTGCCATTGGCGGGTGTGATTATATTGTCTTCTTGTTCCACGCTTCAAAAAGTTTTCAATAAACAAACTCGTCCATCGACTATACAAACAATAACAAAGGCAGATACCATAAAAAATGATACCGCAAAAAAAGCACCGAAAATAAAACCGTACAAAGAGGTGATTACCAATAAAGCTATCAGCCATAGAGGACTTTTTACTGTGCATAAAGTGGAGGAAAGATTTTTTTTTGAAATCCCCGATTCTTTGTTGGGGAAGGATATTTTAATTGTGAACCGCATCAGTAAAGCTGCGGCAGATGACCGGCCGTTTAATGGTTTTTTCGGATATGCCGGAGATGAGATTGGCGAGAATGTGGTACGTTTTGCCAAAGCCCCCAATAACAAAATATTGATCCAGCGAATGTCTTACCTTATGCGGTCTAAAGACAGTAGTGAAAATGGAATGTACCGTTCAGTATTAAATTCCAGCTTTCAACCAATTATGGCAACTTTCGATGTTCGTACTTTTTCCCCGGATTCTACTGGTACCGTGATCGATATGACGGACTATCTTAACGGAGACAACGACGTTTTCTTTTTTAATACGGCGTATAAAAAGGCTTTCGCTTTAGAAGCAGTACAGGCAGATAAATCTTATATAGAAAGCATTTTTTCATTTCCATTGAATATAGAGATACATACAGTCAAGACCTACAAAAAAGGAGACAATCTCAATACGTACAAACTCAATAGTTCAATGGTGCTACTTCCCAGGGATCCTATGAAACCAAGGTACAGCGATGAGAGAGTGGGTTATTTCAAGCGAGAGTATATTGATTTTGACCAACCGCAACGGGTGAAAATGAATGGGGTAATCACACGCTGGAGACTTGAGCCAAAAAAGGAGGACATTGACCGGTACCAGCATGGAGAACTGGTTGAACCCCAAAAACCCATCGTTTATTATATTGATCCAGCTACTCCTGCAAAATGGGTGCCTTACCTGATGCAAGGTGTGAATGACTGGCAAAAAGCTTTTGAAAAAGCAGGATTTAAAAATGCGATCTACGCTTTAGAGGCGCCAAAGAACGATTCAACATGGAGCCTGGAAGACGCCCGACATAATGCGATTATTTACAAACCATCGTATGTATCCAACGCTTATGGGCCCCAAGTGCATGACCCTAGGACCGGGGAGATATTGGAAACACATGTACAATGGTTTCACAATATTATGCAACTGTTGCACGACTGGTATATGATACAGGCAGGACCCAATGATTCCAAAGCGCGAAAGATGCAGTTTGATGATTCGCTGATGGGACGGCTTATCCGGTATGTATGCACGCATGAAGTAGGGCATACGCTGGGACTGATGCATAATTTTGGTGCTTCCTCTACTATGCCCGTCGATAGTTTAAGAAGCAAAACTTATGTGGAAGCGAATGGGTACTGCCCCTCCATTATGGATTATGCCCGGTTCAATTATGTAGCTCAACCGGAAGACAGTATCTCAGAGAAGGGGCTTTTACCTCGTATTGGTGTGTATGACGAATGGGCGATTGAATGGGGGTATAAATGGTTACCTGAGCTGAAAACAGAGAAAGAAGAAAAGGTCTATATGAACCGCTGGATTATTGATAAACAGGCCAAAGATAGGCGGCTATGGTTTGCTACTTATACAATTGGATCATTGGATCCCCGTAATCAAAGTGAAGATCTCGGTGATGATGCCATGAAGGCGGGTACTTATGGCATCAGAAACCTGAAGCGAATTGTACCGAATCTGCTTGAATGGACTAAGGAAGCGAATACAGATTATAATGTGGCATATCAAATACAAGCTCAGATATTTAACCAATTCTACCATTATTTAAATCTTGTCGCCACAAATATCGGGGGTATAATGTTTAATGCTGTGACTCGCGAGCAACAGGGTGTTATCTATGATTTTCCCAGCCGTGAAAAACAAAGAGCTGCCGTGCAGTTTTTGCATGATGAAATTTTTACAACTCCTGAATGGTTTATTAATCCCAAACTATTTCCTTATACTGGTGTAGGCGATGCCAGGATACCTCTTTCAATTCAAAAGTCATTGCTTTTTGACGTAATGTCTTTCACCAATTTTCAAAACATGCAGCTTTGTGAAAAAATGTACGCCGACAAAGCATATACGTACTCAGAACTTCTGAATGATCTGGAAGCAGGTATTTGGAAAGAGCTTGATAACAAAAAAATCATTGATACTTACCGGCGCGGCCTGCAAAAAGCTTATGTAGAGAGACTGATCAGTCTGCTGTTATTTAATAAATACGAAAACCCGATTTCCTACCTGGGTTCCGAAGCAGATAGGGGTCTTAACGATATGTTTTCCCTTGTTAAGTTACATATGCGAAAATTGTTGGCGGCAGTTATCAGGACATTACCTTACTACAAGGATGAAATGATCAAAGCACATTTAACTGATATTAAGGAACGATTGGAAAAAGGACTTGACCCTAATGCTTTATTATTGAATTTTTCTTCTGTCAGCAAAACAGCCATTGGTGAGGCCGTAATGACTAAAGATTCGAACATAAGAAAAAGCATGCTGAACTTTGAAAAAGGGTGTTGGGACGATGGAAGTGCAAATTGGCTGGACAAATTCTTTGAATGGGCTCCAATAAAAAAGTAAAAAATATACGGATGAAAACAATGTGGTTGTTATTATTTATTCTGTTAACAGGTTATTTTGCCAATGCGCAGAGCAATGTTGACTGGAAATTTTCAGTCAACAGAATTGCCGACAAAACATATCAAATTCATTTGAAGGCGAACCTCCAACCTGATTGGCACATTTACGCACAGAACACGCCCAAAGGCGGCCCACTACCTACGAAAATCAGTTTCTCTCCAAATCCATTGCTGGTTTTACTGGGAAAAACCCATGAAGTTGGAGAATTAATGATGTATCATGAAGACACATTTGGAGTAGATGTATATGCTTACACTAACAGTGTTGATTTTGTGCAGACGGTTAAGTTGAAAGTCAAAGTGAAAACCAATATCAATGGGTTTATCCAATATATGATTTGTACGAACAGGGAATGTATGCCACCGGCAACTGTAAAATTTGATCTTTTGCTGAAGCCATGATATGATAATGCATTCTTAGCGGGGGGAGATTTACAAGTTTCGACCTTTGATACTAAAATACCAAATCAATAGGGGGGCTCATCGTTCATTTTATACCCCTTTGGCCTGTCGATGACATATAAATACTAAGATTTTAATCTTATTGTGATAGTAACGCTTACACCTCCGATAGTTACTGTCCATGAGTACCCATCAGTAAAAGTTTGGGGAGGTGTAAGGAGAGCAAGACGGTCATACTCTGCCTTGATTGCATTTATCACCTGCTGTTTAGTCGGCGCTGGTGTGCCTGTATAATCTACCTGAGCCGCGCAGAGTTTATTAATCGGAGAAGGGCAGGAAGGAGCCGAACTGCTTCCGCCATCCCAATTGGAGGATGTATTAAGAGCCGTGGAACTGGTTGTCCCCCCGACTATAAAATCTAAACCTGTCCAGGTATAATACGTAGTTGTAAAAAAGTTGGTTTTAGTGAGCGTTGATTCCGTTGTGGTGTTGGTCTTAAAAGCGGAGCCCATTGTGGCAATGACGGCAAAAAGAGCTACGATAACGGAAGATTTCAGAATTTTTTTCATAATTCAAGTTTAAAATTGTTAATGGATAACCGTTTTTTAACAGGCCGGTTTTTAGCCTGTATTTGTTGGCCAACAAAATATCTTAAAACCATGCTCATTGAAAGCACAGTGTTACAGTAGCACCAAGAATGAAAAGCTACTAATCAGAACCGCATAATAAAAGAGGGTAGAATTGCTCTCCTGTAAGTCGGGGTAATTATTGATATAAAATTACGATGAAGAAATTATTGTTGCGGGAGCATTTTGATAAGTGGTAAGTTCTAGCTTTTTCTAAGCGTGTGAGGCAAGACCCCAAATTCTTTTTTGAAAGCGTTGATAAAGCTGCTGGCACTTTTAAATCCTACTTTTTTCGATATGCCCGCTTC
>WELA01008199.1:102141-117636 GCA_009602735.1 Mesotaenium endlicherianum | reverse complement strand
CAGATTTTGGGCCAACTTGTACAATTTTCTTCATCATTAAGGAGTAGGCTAGCCAATAAGGTCACACCACCTACGACATTGACTAGTCTACCTTACATGTGTAGCACCTGACTTGGCGCCTTTGACTAGTCCTCTTCACATGTGTGGCATCTGACTTGAAACTGTTGACTAGTTTGCTCCACATGTGTACGACCTGACTTGACGCGTCGAGACGTCGCTTTTTCTATGGGGGGAGTGATGTAGTGATTTGAGTTATTATACATTAGTTTGCATATATTTTAATGTTTTCAAATATATTTGAAGTAGTATGGTGTGGAGTCAAGTGTGAATAGGTACTCTAGTAACTTGGTTCATGTCCTTTGAACCTTCCAAGGCATTTTCGAAGTTAGAGGAAAGACCTAGAAAAACTCCATGTGGCAAAAGTCAGATGTGCCATTTTTAGGTCAAAAGGACATGTGTACATTATTCTAGAAAGAGGTGGCAAGTTTTGGGATGTGTTGGGTGCCAACACATCAACATACACCTTCCTAGAAATTACTTATGTAGCAAGTATATAAACAAGAGCTAGAACATAGAAAGACAATCCAGAATCACTCTTGTACTTGCCAAAATCCAGAAATATATTAACTTTCAAGAAGCCATCTCTCTTTCAAGAAGCTACCACTTGTGTTCAAAGATCCTTGTTCTGAATAGATAAAGTATTCTGTTTTACTAAGTACTTTATCTATCTGTTTCACTACATCAAGTGTATCATAGAAAGGTTAGGCTTCAGGAGTTCCCAAGAGAGGATCTCGCTGGTGGAAAGTAGAGAGCTGCAGAATAGAATCTGTTAAGAGATTAGTGCAGATTGAGGTCAAATGCCGCAAGCGTGCGAGGGTCACTTAAAATGGTGAGTGCTGTGTTAGTCTCCAAATTCTCAGAAGTCTCCATTGTCGAATTGCTGATAGCAAGAGTAGTATCAACAAGTAAAGCTCTCAGTGAAGAACTGAGTGAGCCCAGCCAAGCAGTGAAGAGCTGTTAAGGCGCGGTGTTGAGCGAAGAGCTCAGACCAGGCCAACATAGATGTGCAGTTCAGAGTTTTGTAAGCTGTGACACGTGGAAATTAAGCGAAAGCCTTGAAGGGCGATTTTCTCTGAACTTGACATTGCCTGTTAAGCTGCTTAGACGTGATTCTTGCAAACTACAAACTTGTTCATTCTGTAAACCCTCAACTTGGGCGAAAGCCTGTGTGGAAGTAAGACGCTTCTGTCCTACTTCTGAGAACTTGGTTGATTGGTTCAGGTGAGCAAGAATTTCCAAGTCAGTTGGGGATTGAGGCCTGTGAAGGCTGCCGGTGTTCAACCTGGAAGGGGACCCGGAGAAATTCAGCTGTATATGCGGTTGAGGAGTGGAAGACTCTACCACTCTGTGGAGCTTGCAGAAGGTTTTGATTCTAGCCAGAGTCCACGAGAAAGTGAGACGTCTGAGTATGCTGACAGGCTTGCTGCTCCTTGTCACCCCATAGCCACTTCTCCTGCTTCTTCAACATGTCCGTGAGCGGTGCACACACCGTGGCAAATCCTTCAATGAAACGTCGATAATAATTTGCCATGCCGAGGAAACTCCTGAGTTGATGAATATCAGCAGGTACCGGCCAATGTCTGACTGCTTGCACCTTCTTCTGCTCCACCTTGACTCCTTCAGCTCCCACTATATGTCCAAGAAACTCCACCGCCTTGAGACAGAAGTCGCACTTGCTCATCTTCCCATACAGCTTTTGATCTCTCAAGACCTCCAACACCTTCCTCAGATGCTCCACATGCTCTTCCAAGGTCTTCGAATAGATCAGGATGTCGTCCAAAAATACCACCACAAACTGGTCCAAGTAGGGTCTGAAGATACTATTCATGAGTCCCATGAATGTAGCAGGTGCATTAGTCAACCCAAAAGGCATTACTGTGAACTCGAATAACCAAAAACAAGTCTTGAAAGCAGTCTTTTGAACGTCTCATTCCGCAATTCGTACCTGGTGATAGCCACTCCTCATATCGATCTTCGAGAAATACTTTGCCCCCACAAGCCTNTCGCCCCGACAAGCCTGTCAATCAACTCGTCCACTCGTGGAAGTGGGTACTTGTTCTTGATGGTGACCTTGTTGAGAGCCCGGTAGTCGACACACATCCTCATAGTCCCATCCTTCTTCTTCACAAATAAGACTGGCGCTGCAAATGGAGACTCGCTGGGTCGGATGAATCCCTTCTCCAATAACTCCGTCAGCTGCTTCTTCAACTCGTCCAACTCCGCAAACGATTGACGATAGGCGGGTCTCACTGGTGGCTTGCTCCCTGGTTCCAACTCGATCTTGTGCTCCATAGCTCTCTGTGGAGGTAATCCTGCAGGTAGCTCCTCAGGAAATACGCTCTTGAACTCCTCCAACAGCGTCTTAATTTGGGCAGGCATCACAGCAGGCTTCTTCTCTTGAGCAGTTGGGCTCTGCTCCTTCTGAGCAAGGGGATCAGACACCACTACTTGCTCCTCCGACGCCCAGGCTGTTAGGATTCACGCTTGCTCCATCTGTTGACCTGGCCAGGGCCACCGAAACAAGGTACATCTCCTTCACCTGATTCGCCCTGCATAGCTTATTAACTTGCAGGCTCGACAGAAGACGGTTACTTGTGGTCATATCTACCTCCACCTGTTTCGCTGTCTCCATTCGACCATCACGCCCTTGGACTTTCACTTGTCCTGTGCTCCAGTGCACTTGAGGGTTGGCTTTCCTCAGCCATGGTCGGCCCAATATCACCTCATGGTGACCCAACTCTGCCTGCTCCATAACTTCCTTACTCCGGTGCCCCGCTACTTCCACGTGAATAGCTTCCGTAGGTGCACCACACTTGAGTCTCTGCCCATTCGCCAAAATTGCCTCCTTAGGCTCATAATGCTTCTGCACAGGGATTCGCCACTCTTTCACCAGCTTCTTGTGCACAAAGTTTGCACTTGCGCCACTGTCGACCATACACTTCGCCTTGTTGCCGTCGACCACTCCTTCCACGATGATAGGCTTGTCAACGTCTCGTCCTTTGCTTCTCGGCAGGCTCCTGGGGATAACCTCCTTGTGAGTTCTCGTCTTCACGCCAGTAGACACCCCAGAACGACTTACTGGCGTCCTCCTTTTTACTGCTGTTGAGGTTGCTTCGCCTTCACATGACAGTCTCGAGCCAGATGTCCAAGCTTGCCGCAACTATAGCAGGGTCCTCTCGGCTTGAAATTCTGCTGCCTGCGCTGGTACTGCACAAGTCCCAACTCCATAGGTACCGGACCTTGAACACTCGTGCTTGGCGCATGAGATCCAAAGTGTCGATATCCTCCAAAGTTGTGGCTGCCCCACTGCCTCTGACTATACTCCACAGCGTCGACCCTTGTTGCCAATGCCATCATTTCTCCAAGACTGGTAGGGTTCTTGAGCGCCACTTCCTTGGCCACAGTTGGCTTGAGTCCCCTCTTGAACTTGTCCATCATCTCCGACTCGTGCATGGATGGACATTGAAGCACCAGCTTGTTGGAGCGCGATACATACTCTTGAACGCTTCCTCGTTGACGAAGGCGCACCAATAGATCTCGAGCAGTAGCCTCGGGTGCGATAGGTTGAATTTGCCTCTTCAAGCCTTCAAAGAGCTGATCCACAGTAGCAGGAACTCCAGACAGCTGCTCTTCTCGTTCGTACCAAGCTCCAGCACTCTTCTGCAGCAAAGTTATGACAAAGGCGACTTGCCTGTCGGGCGTGAGCGCAAAATACTCCATAAATTTCTTCACTCCAAAATTCCATTGATGAACAGGCGGCGATCCACGCTCTCCAATATACACTTCAGGCTTAGGCACACGCACTCCCGATGCAGGTGGAATAACTGGTTGCACCACTGGGTTAACATGAATTGGTGGCACAACAGGTGCAGGTGCCGAACTCGTCGAAGCGGCGTTCCCCATAACAACTCGCACCATTCTCTCCACCTCCGCGCGCATATTTTGTTGAAACTGGGTGTAGACTTCTCCTCCAATTGCATTTGCCATTTGCCTTAGCATCGCCTGCATCTCTTGTTGCTTCTGGTCATTGTTGGTGCTGCCTGCTGCCCCGCGCGCTCACCATGCTCGACATGTTCGCCTCCTCCAGCTGCCGGCTGCGACTCCATAATATTATATGCTAACTAGCCCAGCTCCAATACCAGATGAAAGGGACAAAGTGCCCTAATGGAAGCATAGTGGCTCACGAGGAAAGGAACTAGTTGCAATCATACTAGAGAGTGCAGCGGCATATCACTAACAAAGCTTAGGAAAAATACTCAACATTTTGAGTACTAAGAAACTGCTCACAAATGGTGTAGGATGAAAGGCCCTGTCATTACAAACCCGTAGAAATTTACAGAAGTGAAAACTACTACGAAACAAAGAAGTTATGCCTATTTATAATTTTCTGCCTAAGTGCTCCTCCCTAGGAGGAAGCTACGGATTTTCCTAAGTGTTTGTCAAATCGTCCCTTTCAGAATACCCTTCGTGAGTAAGCCAGATCAGTCTAATCTGACGTGTTGGGCTAAATTGACGTCCACCTACATGCATCGACATTACTAGAATATTCTATCTTAGACGCGCTAGGCTAAACCGAAACTTCTAGGTTAATCGACCTAGTCGGCACTCCGCGTCTTACGTGAAGGTTCGAGTTCATTCTAACGGGCCAGATCGCTCGACGCTGTCGGTCAATCCGACGGTCGCGCTCACCGCTAATTAAGGACAGTCGTCAACCGACCTCAAAACTAATTAAACTTCAGAAATCCGTAACTCTCTCAGTACTTGACCAAATTTGATGAACTTTATATCACAATGACCACAAAAATGCACTCTATACTATTATACAATCATAACATACTTTTATGAAACTCAAAAATGATATTTATAAACCTATGACCTTACATTGGGCCATCATGTGCTAATCAACGACGCCAAGCACGAGAAATTATCCCATGGGGCCAGGTGCAATGAATCAGTATATTAGTAAATATAATATTCAATCTAATAATATAGTTATTTAAGTTCAGCCTACTGAACTCTACTTGATAATCAGTCTGCTGGACTTTATATTTAGTATCAGTTTAATGACTCAGCCGGAAGCAGCAGGCTGAAGTCCACTTAAGTCAGCTTGCTGACACATTCTTTGACAGCCAGTTGACTTCCGTACTCGATAGCAGCGAACTGCCTCAATATGCATCTAAGTATGATATGCTAGCTGAATGGCCAGATGACATCCCTATGATGGATGGCGATTCGGGATGATGGGAGATGGCGGTGGATTTGGTTAACCGAGGTCCTACCAACGTGGTTAACTCCCGGGTAGGCGGTGCCATCGCACTGGCCGTTGAACTCGAGAGCAATCCTAGGATATGTACATGGAATGAGTTTATTGTTCAACGGCCAATGCGATGGCACCGCCTACCCGGGAGTTAACCACGTTGGTAGGACCTCGGTTAACCAAATCCACCGCCATCTCCCATCATCCCGAATCGCCATCCATCATAGGGATGTCATCTGGCCATTCATCTAGCATACCACACTTAGATGCATATCGAGGCAGTTCGCTGCTACCGAGTATGGAAGTCAGCTGGCTGTCAAAGAATGTGTCAGCAAGCTGACTTAAGGTGACCTCAGCCTGCTACTTCAGGCCTGAGTCATTAAATTGATATTAAGTATAAAGTCCAACAGACTGATTGTTAAGTAGAGTTCAGCGGGCTGAACTTATTTAACTATATTATTTAAATGAATATTATGTCAACCAGTATACTGATTCATTACAAGGTGGACCAGGAATGGTCAAAGACATATATAAAAGAGACGCCGTGTGGAGAGAGCCCACTGCGGTGGAAAATGGCAAATGCCTTGGAATACCCGACACCAGAGCTCGGCATATAGCCGGTGCTGTAGTATCAGATGAAGTTGCAAAGATTTTCGGTAACATGATCGGGCAGCACTCTATGACTTGCTTGGTGGAAACAATTATGACATGGCAACAGTTGACCTTCACTGACAAGCCTATGCCGAGACCAAGACCAGTGACAATTGGGATCAATGTGGTGCCAACATTTGATCAGAGGGCTATCAGAACGGCACATCAGCAACAAGAAGAATACTGGGTGCAAAGAGACGCACCGGAAGTCGCTGTAGACAGAGCATACAGGGGAGATAAGGTGGCAGAACTGATGAGATGTCAGGATCTATTGGACCGGATTGATAATCGGACCAATGAATTACAAGCATCTTTGGAAAGAGAGGATACACCCATGAGGGATCAGACGCCTGAGCAAGCAGCACCGCTACCAGGAGTGGAAGACGATACGCATGGCACCTCATCATCTGTGAGAAACGCCACTCACAGACAGATTTTTGGGAGCTCACCTCCCAGAGCAACGACATCAATACGTGAAGAGACCCCAGAAGAGGCCAGGTCAGGGTAGGATACCCCCTTCAGTCCAAGAGCAGCTAGGCGCGGAGACTATTGGCAGGAAAGCTCAAGTAGCTGGGAAGCCAACCAAAAGCGTCTATGAGCTTCACCAGAGCGAGCATCGTTACAAGACATGTCATAAGAATCTGAGAAGAAGGCTCCTGAGCCTACAGTTGAAAATACGGGATACTGCCTAACCCAAGAACTAAGGCAAGAACGCCACTGCAATCTTGGTGAATGGGCCGAAGAGAGTAGCCAGAACTCAGATGATTTTGGAGGGTTTGCAAAGACCATATGTCTCGAAGTGATATTTGAAGAACGCCAGGAGGAGTTGGACAAGAAACTATCTACTACACCTGCCTTGATGAGCCCAAAGCCGCGGGCTAAGGGGCAACAGCAGGGTTCAGCCAGTCAAACAGCTGAATCCATTGCAAGACAAATCATGGAGCAGCTGCTGGACGCTGACGCTCGACAACACAAGGAAAGGGAAGTGGCTAAGGCGGCAAGCACTCTGCAATCAGCCATCGTCAACTTGGCGAAGCTCAACACAGATAATGAAGAAGAGCCGCCACCACCTGGAGCGGAGAAATCAGTTGAAGATGAGGCGGAGATGCCAGGCCTTCCAGGTTTTGACCTGCCGTCAGTCACCAATGAAGAAGAGATTCAGGAAGCAATTCCACGTTTTCCTACCGCAGAGCTGGACCTATTGAAGCTGCAAGAACTCAGAATGGATGACTGGGTGAACGACCAATTGATGATGGAAGGACCCAGCCCAACCGATCTTTACAACGATCTAAGGTCGCCTACATCCAGCACTCCAATCGCCAGTTTGCCAGCACCAGAAGCCACCCCACATCAGCTACAACAGCCGCAGGAAGTGGCTGCCTGCACCGCTAAGGTGGAACCAACACAAGGAAATCCTCACGGTCGCGCAAGCAGACCAAGAAAGGTTGCCCGGGAAGGGAATGCACCTTTCAGGCGGATGCTGATGCGTTACTTCAAGTACAGGGGAACAGCCCAGAGAGAAGGGGTTCCAAAAGGAACCACGGCTCCTCCTCCGCAACCTATCCTAGAGATTCAGCAGAGAGAGGGAGAGGATGGCTTAATGCGCAAAGTCATGACATTGGGAATTCACATTCCCATGGTGCGCCCCTCATCCACTGGAACGGGGGAGAAGGACAGCTCAGTTTCTAGGACACTTGCCGTGTCTGAAAGGAAACTGGTAGAGTTGAGAAGCACCATAAGCCGCTTGACAGCAGAAAATGCTGTATACGCACAACTGGCTGCGGCCCAAAGATCGCAGACTACGACGCAAGCATGGACGGTTACGCCACCAGTCAGGGAGGAGTTTGGCACAACCGTTGCGCGCATAGCTACCATTGAGTGCGAATGGGGTTGGACAATTGACCCCAGAGCAGATCCAGCAGGGTGGCCTTTGCCAAACCCACCCCCACCACGTGAAGAAGGAGGAACTGGGACCAACTGTACTGCGGCTGATGAAGAAAGATTCTTGAGGCAGCCCATCCGGAGGAGCCTGACCTACGCCTCGCAGCCAGAAAGGCGACAATCTATCGGGAAAGGTAAGAGGCCCAAGAAGCAGGCCGCCAAGCCTGAGATAGCGGAGGAGCAAGCTGCGAAGCCTGCCACTCCACCGCCTAACAATCAGGCAGGAAAGCCTGAAGGCCAGGATGAGGGCGGAAAGCCCCCACCTGGACCCAAAGAGTAGCAACTACTGGATGCCTGTGTTGGGGAAAAGCAGCCAGCAACTGAGGTTTTCATCATTGGAAACATGGTCTCAGCCCAACAGAGAGCACAAGTAGAAAGGCTGCTGAAAAAACACCGCAAGTTGTTTGCTTTTACCAAGGAGGAAATTAGTAGAACCACTGCCAGTGTGTGTGAGATCACACTAACTACTGATAACCCAGTCAAACTTGGGCCGCATAAGCTCAGTCAGACCGAATAGGACTGTGTGGAGCAAACTTGCCAGGAGCTGCACAAGCTCGGCATGATTGAGAAATCAACCTCCATACATGGAGCTCCCACAATAGTAGTTGCCAAGAAGGACGAGGATGGCAATTATACAGCTACTCGTATGTGTGGAGACTATAGAGGATTGAATCTTCACACGGAGCCAGACAGCTATGTGATGCCTACACCAAAGCGGATCTTTGCGATTGCTACCACCGGGAAGGTGTTCAACATCATTGGTCTACGCCAAGGCTTCAACCAAATCCCTGTGAAAACAAAAGATCGAGGTCAGACCGCTTTCTGGGCCCAAAGGGAACTTTGGCAATGGACGGTAATGCCGTTTGGGCTGAAAAATGCCCCAGCCATCTTTCAGAGGACTATGGATAAAGTGCTGGAGGGGCTGGATTTTGCAAACCCATACATTGATGACATAGTGGTATTCAGCAAGTCCATAGAGGAGCACCTCGAGCACTTGGAACAAGTGTTCCAGCGCCTAGAGAAATTCCAGATGACGCTGCATCCTGGAAAGTGCAGATTCTTTGAGGCACATGTGCCTTACTTAGGACATGAGATTAGGAGCAATGCTATGTCCCCTCAGGCTGTAAAGACTAAAGCCATTTACAAGATACCTGCACCAGCGAATGTGTCTAAGCTGAAAGCTCTGTTAGGGCTAAGCGGATACTATCGTAAATTTATGAAGGATTATAGCAAAATTGCTAAACCCTTGACAGAAATCCTGAAAAAGGATGTACCTTTTGTATGGACGGAAGTCCAGGAGAAGGCCATGAACGAGCTCAAGCAGCGGCTTGTAACAGCCCCAGTCTTGCGAACACCTGACTACTCCAAGCCGTTCAACCTACACACCGACTGGAGTTGTGTGGGAATTGGCGCAGTACTCACTCAGGTCGAAAGTCCTAGAGAGGAGTACGTCATTGTCTATGCCTCGCGCTCTAACAATTGAGCGGAGAGCAACAACTCGTCCTACGAAGGAGAGCTACTGGCAGTGGTTTGGGTTGTTGCACATTTCAGAGAATATCTATGGGGAAGACCTTTCACGTTGACCACAGATCACTCGCCATTACTCTGGCTGATGAAGAATAGAGACCTCACTGGCAAATTGGCTCGTTGGGCTCTCAAGCTCCAGGAGTACCAGATGACAGTGATACACCGAGCAGGTATACTCAACAACGAGCCGATGGACTCAGCAAAAACCCGGACCCATACGCAGACGACAGAACAAGAGCTCAAGAAGACGAAGATCCGAGCAGCCCAGCAGAATTGGCCGCCTGCCTGGCCGAAATGGCTAGAATGGTAGCATCAGGAGAGGCTGAGCCTCTACCTCTGTTCAGTTCAGAGATCTGGAAAGATCAAGCCACTATGCATTGGCTGAAGACGGGAGTTCACGTAGAAGGATTATCGGCAAAAGAAAAGGACCAGGTGGGCCATCGAGCTAAAAGGTTTTGCTGGAAACGCAATAACCTCTTCAAGATTGAAGAAACTGGTCAAGAGAAGTTAGTGCCAGAACCTACCAAAAGACGAGCTTTGGTGCAGGAAATGCATGAGAATACTGGACACTATGGTGTCAAGAAGACATACAGTCTTTTTGAGCTGTCTTACTGGTGGAGGGGCATGAAGCATCAGTGTGAGGACGTGATCAAGGCCTGTACAAGCTGCGATCGCGTCAAGGCTGGTTATACGCAGCAACACCCACACCTGCAACCCCTGCCAATCATGGGCCTAGGCTACCGGTGGAGCTGCGATCTCGCAAGTGAGCTACCGCTGTCCAAGCGAGGTAACAAGTACATTATGGTCATGATTGAGCATTTTTCTAAGTGGATAGAGGTGGTGCCTCTAACCGCCAAAGAAAGCTTGGGGACCGCGGAAGCGCTCCTCAATGGTGTGATTGTACGTCATGGAGCCCCAGCAGAAGTGCTGACAGACCAAGGGTCTGAGTTCCAAGGATCTTTTCAGAAACTCCTGGACAAATGCTTCATTGACCATCGCACTACGTCTAGAGACCACCCACAAGCTGATGGTCTGGCAGAACGGATGGTGCAAACCATTAAGTCTGCTTTACACAAATTTTGCCTTGAGCATGATAAGCGTGATTGGGATCTGCCCCTGCCATGGCTGGTTATGGGTTACAGATTTAGTAAGCAAGCTGCTTTGGCGAATTACTCGCCTTATCAGATTTTGTCTGGAAGAAGTCCAGTTGTGCCTAGCAGCATCAAGCAAGAGTTTCAGCAGGTGAAAGACCTGGACAACCCTGATGAATTGTTAAAGGTCATGTGGTGTTATTTGAGCACATGATGCCGGCTGCCCTAGACAATCTGAAAATTGCACAGGAAAAAGACACGCAGCGTTACGCAAGGACGCGAGATGGAAGCTACCGCGTGCAAATGACGCAGATCCAGGAAGGAGACTTCGTCTACCGCAAGCGCCAGACTAAGACCACCATTGACACCAGTTCAGGTGCAGTGATCTTACGCGTGAAACATGCGTTTGACAATGGTGTGTTGGAACTGGAAGGTACTGATGGTAAGACCATGAGAGATCACGTGCAGAACTGTTCGCTGTGCCATTTGCCAAACATCGACCCTACAGTTAAGACTGTGCTCGAGGAATTGGTGCCAGCCACGCCTTGTGCCACCTGCAAAGTGCTGGATGATCAAGAAACAATAGTAACCTGCGATAAGTGTGGTGCCCGTTGGCACACCTTCTGCATTGGTGAAGAAGAGATTATGGCAGGACGGTGGGAAAGTCTTGACTGCCTTCCCAAAACCCCCAGCCACAGGGTCAGGAAATAAAAGCTTTCAGCAGAAAGGCAAGGACGCCTCAACTGAAAGGGAGGGGTGTAAGGGAAACTGAGGATAAGCTATCTTTTCGAAAATTTCTGCTAAGTGTTGAATGAGGAACTGGTTGAACATGGGAAGCACTGAGTGTGGGATGCCTCACCGCATGATGCAAGTGCAGGAAGACCAGGAATGGGTCAAACCCCAACCAGTCTGTCACCGACACACGTGCAAGGGACGATCAACCCGGTCGATCCCCACGTGCAGCGACGCACCGAGACGTCAATCAAGTCGAAGGCACACGTGCTGAGAAGCCACGCACGCGCCAGGGGTCCGATGCTGTTAGGCACGACACGCTTTCTCATTAGTCCATCCCACGCCTCTTACCTAGTAGCCATGGCTATCATGCAGTCCACTCTAAGTGTGACTTCAACAAGCATGGAACTTCTATTCATATACATCCATGCCAGAATAAATTTTACAAAAGAACAAAAGCTCGTTTTCTCCTTTTTGCTTACTTGTTCTTCCAATAGGCATGCGTATGAATCAAATACGCCAAGTTGAAGTCAAAGATTACTTCTAACATCATGCTGCAATTCCACAAAGTACACAACCCATTTGATTGTGCAAGTGTTGAGCTTTAGGACCAACACATTACCAAGTTTTGATCCTTAAGTTCAAGAGCAGTGATGTACTTTTTCTAACTCAGCGTCACCTCCATTTTGAAATTTTGCAAGTCATAAAACGACCCAAAGCAATCCTTTCAAAAAGAAATTTTGAGTCACTTGGGACAATAAAGTGGCACAAATTTCCACACCGTTTGCATATGTGAACCAGTTAGTTACAAAAAGGGCGAAGACATTTAATTTTTGACAATACCTGTTTGACCATATTGACTATTTTGAGTTGCCGATTCATGTAAACATTTAAGTTGCGCTTGTGGTTTACTGGACCATATAAACTAATGCTTGTTGTTTCCCTTCTCTCACCCCCACCTGAATTTGGTCACACATACTGTCAAATCAATGTTTGCAACAGAGGATTTTGGGGCCCAACTCTAAGGCTTGCTTTCTCCTTACAATGCCAACCCCACATTTCCTACACGTTTGCCAGTGATGGGGTGGATATCGTTGCTCCATTTTGGCCGTGCCGGTGGACATGTTTTAGGGTATACTATGCAAACTATAATTGCGAACACATCAACACTTTTATTAACGAAAGTGATGAAGCTTCACCATATAGGGCTAAGATTTCCTCTCAAAATACATCTTAGCTTTAATTTAGTCACTGTGCCTCCATGTACTTATGATTCCTACAAACTAAGAAGCGATCCAAATTGCTTATTAGAGTACCCACTCTGTTGACGTAGACCTTCTATAGGTTCTTCAAAGTGTCCAACTGAAATTCTAAGCTTTGAGATATATTGCTAAATTTTTAATCCACGAGGTTCTTGCTTTTTGATCTCCCACACAGACTGTTCTTATGCTCCCTCCCTTCATTGCTTAATGTGTTGAAGGCATCAATGCATTCAAGTGCTCAGTTGCCTTTAGTGTATTCAACTTATAAAGCGCAAATTGCGTTGTTTCTTCTTCACATGAAACATGAACATGTAGGTCCCATGGGTACAGCTGCCTTCTCCCTTTTCTTCTCGAGCTCACTTGCATAAGTGTTGTCTTGTCATAGATCCTCTAACTGCCCTTCATTTTGAGTTAAGAAAGCACATATGATACCATTCCATGACAACAGTAGTCCTCATAATAAATGTAGCGTTTGACATGCAATGGAAGCCTTGCAACAACTCTAACATCCGCAGTGCTACTCAATCTTTCATGTGCATACGTTCTTGGGGCCTTAAGACAATCTTTCTAGCTTAAGTTATGCACAAGGAATAAACCTGTAACTCAACATTACACTCTTTGTCGTCCCCTGCATGTGCTTCGACTCTTCAATGTGGCACAAGGTCGACTAGTGTGACTTTCAAGCCTTTATTTTGTCATGAGGCCATGAAGAAAAATAATTTGGAATAGGTTGGTAAGTTTAGGCCAATTAATACTTCTCAATGCATGTCAACTGAGGCTGAAGGCAGCAGCCACAATTGCAGGCCGAGAGCAGATTTTGGGGTGAGGATTGCAGTGGTTGCTTACTCAGAGGTGCTTCGAGGAGCCGGCACAGAGTCGGTGGTCAGGGCCCTAATGAGCATAACAGATGTAACAATTGAGGGTTTGGGCCAGACAGGTAACTAGGAGATTTGGGATGTGTTGCGGATGAGGGGCACTCAGTGTGAAGTGTAAGCTCTGCAGATTATTGAAGTATGACATTATTAGACAAAGAAATAAGCTTGGCCACGATGAACATACCTTGTGGATGACTTGGCTGTATCATTCGCAACTGAGCACGTCAAATAAAAAACTTTTTACACCGAATTTGGCGCGTTAGGACATAGAAGGCACAACCCATTGTTTGAACATGCAGTTTGTCAAATTTCAGAATTACATGCTCTACGACAATTAGGCAAGGTCTCATTATAATGTGCACTACATCAGTACTTGCTTCATTTGGAGTGGAAGTTGGCTAGATGCTCAATCCAGACACATTGACATCACCAGGGTATACATTTTGTGCTCTAGGCAAGAATTCAAGGCTGCACAGTCAAGTAAAGCGGATAAGGTTGCAGGCATCGAAAGATGGGGTGTTGGCCACCATGAAGTTTGATGCAATGAGCATTGACTTAAGTACACTAGCTTACAGTACATTTATACCCTATGAACCGTCATGCCTTTTTTTTCAACCCAACACCACTTTGAGTCCCTTGCGCCTTGCTGGCAAAGGTGGCACTGTAGCAACAACACAATGTACACAATGCACAACACGGAAACGTGTTGAGTGCTCAATCATACCATGCTACTCGTCGCATGCAACTTTCAAGGTCAGCAACAAAGAGGACCTTTGATTGCACCCTCCAAGTCACCACGGGAAGCATGCACTAACGATGTAACAAGGCAGCTAGACGTGGTACAGAGAAGCACAAGCCAGCAACGTACCCGCACGTGGAGCACATCTTGCAGTGCTTGCAGAAGATGGAGAGACACACGGAGCATACAAACCCCAAGTCAATCGCCTTCTTATGGCAGAAGCACCTGCCAAGAAGACAGAATGACAATAAGTGACAGCCTTCAGCCGCACCTTCGTTGTACATGTTAAAAATCATCTCCTGAGCATCAAACAGTGGGGGAGCACGATCAATGGCGGGCTTCCAATTAAATGAATCCTGACAAATATGTCCGCCAGCCCAAGAATCAAGTAGTAGCTCGTCCTCAGTGCATGCTTACATGCTACCGGTTCCCTTCACAGCTTCTCCTGCCGACTTGGGTCGTGCCCCCTACCTAGCAAAAGAAGGATACCAGCGAAATTTTGGGCGAAAAAAATTTGGTGCAAATAGCGCACTCGTGCAGCGCAGCGCAGGGCAGGGCAGTGCAGGCGGGTGAAACTCTCACGAGGCTCTGAAGTCGACGCCTGCAGGCCGGGGCAGCTGCAAGAACCGCCGCGAGTGCAGATCCGTGGCATACACCATCTGAAGACGCAAATCCACAACACACGTTGTAATGGCTCGCCCGGCACACGAGACACCAAACTGCGACCGCAGGGAGTAAGGACTTCCCAGCAGGTACAAGAGGCGAGAATGGCCAGCACCCCCGACTGCAGCAACCAGACCAGACCCTTGCGCATTCCTCACTCAGGACACCCTGGCAAAAAGTCATACATGACATGAAGCTGCTAATGCAGACGCCCTCATGTTGCCAAAATCATGGGCTCTCTTCTATGGAGCACGATGGCCATGTCAAGGGGACGTGACCAAGCAGCAGCAGGCAGCGCGCTTGAGCGCAAAGACGCCCTGACGGAGATGCGCGCACATCCTGCTACTTTGAGATGATTGACACCGACTGAATGACACGAGCACGAGCTAAGCAAAGTGCATGCCTGTTCTGACAAACACCAACCCGTGTACAAGCTGACGCAGACACCAATCACTCCAAGGAGGAGAGCCCTCTGATGGTGGAGGAAGATCCACACACCAGTAAGTACTGCAGAAGACCCTCAGGCCTGGGAGGCTTCAGGTACACGCCACCTGACAAGAATGCTGCCTGCCACACAGGTCGCAGTACCGACAAGGATCAGATACAAACCAGTCCCAATGGGCGGGTCTTCCAGGTCACTCACTGCCAGGGCTCTGTCAATTTATCTTCCTTCTTTTTGGGGGGAGGGGGAGGGGGA
>WELA01008199.1:76217-87613 GCA_009602735.1 Mesotaenium endlicherianum | reverse complement strand
TCACCCCCCCCCCCCCCACCATTCACGGGGCATCACTGCAGCCTCACCCATTGCCAGGATTGCAGCAAAGAGGGCATGACCACAACAGCATGCTTGCTTCTATCCACATACCCTTCAGTTCCCTCCAACAGGCCCCTCTCTTGATTGTGTATGAAACACCCTCACACTTTGTGAGCTCCTCCTGCCATTTGGGAGCGGACTGCTCAAAGGGGAGAAGGGGGGGGGGAGGGCGAGGGGAGGGAGGAGGGCGCACCTGCTGGATGGTGTTGTAGCGCTCCTTGGCCTCGCCCTCCAGCGCCACGCCGCTCAGCTTTGCCTCCTTCAGCTCCGCTGCCACCCCCATGCACACACCAGTTTTAGCAATGCATCTCGGAGCGTGCGTGCCTGCATCCGTACATCCATGGGGGCCGCCTGCGTGTCCAGGGGAGCGTGCATTGGCGCTACGGTGATGATTATTGCCTTGCCCCAAGCCTCCACACCCCTACGCAGGGCCTGCCATGTGGACGAGCGTGGCGGCCCGTCTGCTGGCCGGCCGGCCGCCTGGCTGGCTGGCTGCCAAGATGAGGAGGTCTCTGCTGGTGGGCCTACCTGCCATCGGCAGTCTCCCACTGGGGGGCAGAGGGGCATGCATGAAAGCCAGCTCTGGCGTACACCAGCCTATGTTCACAATTACCACCCTGTGCTGCTGGGACACCTTCTACAGGCAGGCACACTGGGCGTGCCCTGCCTTGCCCTGTCGTGCAGCTGTCTCGCCAGCCCCCGTCATGGCGGGGAGGTGCGCTTACCTTCCACGATGCGGCGCTGGGCCTCGTTGAGCGTGTCCCACACAGGGCCCTCGCGGATGGCCTTGTACGCCTCGTAGATGGGCTTGCTCTGCGCCACTCTCAGCGAGAACGTCACGCGCTCCGGCTGCACCCACGCTCACGCTCGCAGGCTGCGTGAGAACAGTGCATGCACGGGTGCAGCTCTGAAATCACAGGCATGCACGCACGCGCTGAAGGAAGGGGGAGGGGGAGGGGGGGGGTGCCTTCAGGGGGGAGGTCCCAGCACCCCCCAGCAGGAGCCTGTCCGAGCTGCAACTAGAAGTGTGAACAAGTGTTCTAAGGGGAATGAGACTCGAGCAGAGCCCAGCAACGCTTACACGCGCCTGCAGGATCCAGCTGCTCTAAGATTTCACAGCCCAAAGCCGTTGCTGGTCCTAGGCCACAGCGGACTCTTCCACGAAGAAGTGGCTCTCGACTATATAGCAACGGCCACAACTTGCCTGCACGAGTTTGCACAAGCAACACATGGACCACTCCTCGCATAATTCCCCGCCACACTCGACCCGTCTTCAGTCGAATACAAGCCCTTGCGAGCAGAGCACATGAAGCCACACCGGATGAAACCGCCAGCCCTCCCGGGCACCACCTGCCGCGCACTTGCCCCAGATGCTGATCACATCGCCAGTGCCACCCCCGTGTAAACTTTCTTGCGCTCCAGGCCCAGCCCAGGCCTTCTGCGGCAGACCCAGACACCTACCACCTCACACACGAGAGAGCCCAACCGACACACACAAAGAGACAGAGAGAGTGACAGGGACAGGGAGACGGGCTGGCGTGTGTAGGAGGTGGTGGAGTGAGCCTCAGCAGGGAGAGGAGAGTTACCTGGACTTCTTCAACTGCTTTTCTCAGGTCCTCCGAATCCTTCACGGCCTTCAAGTGGCCGACAGCGCCCCAGGGGACTGCCAGCCGGTCACCCAGCTTCTCCAGGGGCTCTACAAGGCTCTGCCACGTGGGCTCCACCGACTGCTCCAGCTTCTCCAGCTCGGCCTCCTGCGAGGACACGTGGCAGCACCAGAGCTCAGCTGGGTCAATCAGGGTCAATCATGCACAGCACGTACAAGAGCTAAATTCTCCATTCGCCACGGAAGTCATCAAGAAGGCAAGCGGCCTAGACCACCAGGATTGCATAAGTACCAACATCCACTGCCCTCTAATGTAAAACTGCGTGACCACATACGTATACATGGCCAGACTCAGTGGGTTGTCCAGTACTTTTTCTACAGCCACAGAAGTTTGCTTGACACTTTAGCGCAACTTCACGATCCCAACGTTCAGCAAGTGCTGTATACTTCTCATTCCTAACGCACGACCAGCAGAGATAAGTCCACGAATGAAATACCCAAATTCGTAGGGTCACCACATTCCGTGCTGCAATTTTGTACAGGCCCTCAACAAAAGCTACAGAGCTTTCCTTTTGGAAAGAGTCAGCTGCATAGGCAATACGAATGTAAAAAAACAGATAAAGCTCAATATCGATGAGACACCTGGAGTATTTCTACCTCACTATAAGCAGATTGTCAACCTCTTCTGAAATACCAATTCTCCTGAGGGGACTTCAACAAGCTATGAGCTCTGAAAGATTGTTGCATACAAGTCAGATTAGCAGGAAAATGAACTAAGAAGGCCGTACCAGGTCCCTGATGAGTTTTCTTGTTCCTGGTACGACATGCTTTGCCTCAATCTTGTCGAACAAAGGATATGGTGCATCTGCAAGCAGAGGATTGTCAGCATCGACGGGAGTTTCAACCTCAGGTGCCATTTTTGAGCTCTGACGAAAGGTAAATGGGAGGGCGTCAACTGTCGAGTGAAATAGGGAGACGCCTAATGCAAGACCCAGAACGTATGAGGGGCTAGAAGAACTACCAAGACTTGATCAATATACTCCTCTAAGCACTTCGTGTCAACAAGGAAGATGTCATTTTTCCGTTCCAACTTCCATCTGCCTGTGGTGGTCTGAGGTTTGACGTTTGTTTAAGCTGGGTGGCAAAAAGTCAACTGCTGCTACAATGCGGAACTTTTACTAAGACTTCGGAAAATAGAAGCCCATAAAAGAGATGTCTGTAATATGTTATGGAAAGAGAAATTTTGTACCTCACAATATCATTCAACATGAATACAATTTAGCAAATGTCTCACAAACATAAGGCAAACAAATCAAAATGTCACCGAAAACAATCAAAGCTGATCAGAGCCTAGGATTTCAAGAGAAACAAGGCCAAAACGACCAATGACGACTGCATCCTTCGACGACCTGCCGGTTGGCCTAGTCAACCCTCCCGTCATTGCTGACGACTGTTGACGTTACTAGTAAAGACCTACCCACGAGTCACCGCTTTAACAACTCATACACAAGAAAACAATGTTCATTCAAATTTCTCATCAAGCAGCAATTCATAAGCTTAAGCGACTACTCCTTGGCAAGATTCCAATATAATGTCCAAATTCCTATACTTATTCATTTCCTTCTTTGCACATTTTGTTGTATCTTACTATGTTTGTTTTTTGGACCGCTACAGTTAGCCTCTTCACACTAATTAAGATCGACGTTTGGATGTCTCTGCTCCCTTTCTAGCCGCGTTATGGCTGTGTAGTGACAAATCACAACACTAGATCTCCAAAATATGTGAATAATACTCCCACCCACTTCAGTAGCCACATCACAAGGAACCTCTATAAGGTGATGCACGAGACTGCTAATACTTCCTGTGAGAAACAGAGATATGTCATGGCTTGTAGTCGTGAATTCTTCCTACTTGTTGAAAGCGTCTCACTAGAGGAACTGACTTGGACCATCCATCAATATGAGACCTTTGAACCTGGTAATATATTGGAGATATTTTTTTGCAAAGTGATGTGTGTTCACGTGTACAAATTTTAATTTTTTTTTCACAGGTTGACCATACATGGGCGCATGATGAATTCTGACAGTACACAAATGTCATAACGTGTTGACCAATTGCTATGATAATCAATAGCTACATATTTCATGAACAAAGGTCTAATTACATGCACGTTACGCAGTTGCTGCAACAAGCCCGCTATGCTTTAGTAGAGGCTCTGTGGAGGGTTCTCTTCCACGGAAATCCTTGAACACCTGCACAATAATGCCGCACTTAATCAACGTCAGAGAGCAGCTAGCCAAACATGACAAATCTTGGCAACCCAGAGAAGAGATGCTCAAGAAATTTATCTTATCAGGATATAACTGTCAACAACAACATGCAACACTTCCAAGCACCCTACATACTACTACTGTGTGTCATCACAGCCAGGTTCGTCAAAGAGCAACTTCAGCTGAACGATAACAAGACAGCAGACATGCCGTCTATACGAGAAAGAAACAACATCAAGGAAGGGCATCAAATGTCAAAAAATGCACACACATACCTCAAGAGGATCACGCCCACCTCCGAGGCCCAGCACTGTATCTCTAAAGCGCTGTCCTGTCTCCTTCACAGCCTGTCAATGACACCGCGTTTCACATACGACCATGCACCATGTATGACCACTCCATGCTGTAACAGCTGTATATACCACAAGCCAATCCTTGCAAGGCAGCTACTTCACGCAAAATTCCCGCGGTTTTATTTGGCTTCCTAGAATGCAACACAATCCACAGCAATATAGAAAGGAAGGAGACCTGGCAGTCACAAATTGCACTGTGCATCACACTTATGCATTCAGCAGCAACCTAAAATGACCAGACTGTATCCTGCCAGAGAGGCCATGCCATGTAGCTCAGTATGTTCCTCTGTAGAACGAGCACAGCATACATCCTGAGCATCCACGTGAACCAGAGGAGCGCCTATCTAAGCATCGCGCCTCAGAGGGAGCACACCCCCCGATTTGAGGGGGGCTTGTCCAACCTGCACCATCCTTACCCACCCCCAGCACCAAGAGTGACTCCCACTCACCTCCTCGTTGTCGAGCCCGACTTCCTCAAACGCCGAGAACGCGTCAGCCGACAGAACCTCGGCCCACTGCGCCCGGAATAAGCACAAACAAAGCAGCATCATTCGATGCAGTGGCTCCCTCTCAGTGCCGCACCGCATCACACCACACGTGGAGGCTGGCAGAGAGCAAGTATCCGCCTCATAGAGAAGCTTTGTCTACTCAAGGCCTCCTCCGCATCCACCCCACGAGAAAACTCCCGACGCATGCGTGCGTGAGCAGGGAGCTCAACCATTCAAACGTGGGCTCTTGGATGGTGCCCCTGAGTGAGTCAAAGCGGACAACTTTGCATGCACATACACAAGGAGCAAGGAGAACTCCTGTCTATTGCCGCCATGCCAGTGACCTCCTTTGACATCTCCTCATCTGCCTCTCCAAGAACTCCTGCATGTGCCCCCTGGTAGGGAGCCGAAGAGTTAAGCAGACCCCACAAAGCCACGAGAGGGCGCCGAGCAGAGAGAGGGAGATCAGTCTCTCGTCAAAAGGAGCAAGACACACTGTGGCCAGGGAGGGCGGGTGCTGATGCCCAGGATGGGGCTTACCTTGTAGCTGTAGTAGCCGGCCGCGTAGCCCCCGGCAAAGATGTGGCTGAAGCCGCACAGGAAGCGGTCCTCGGGGAGGGACGGCATCACCTGCGTCTTCTTGCCGATCCTGCGGTCGGCCTCAAAGACCGTCTCGCCGCCACCTGGCACGAATCGGGAGTGCAGCTCCAAGTCGAGGCTTGCAAAGTGGATCTGCGCTCCAACCCACACCCACGGGCGTACGTGCGAAGACACATTGTATGGGATTCCGCAGAGCAGAGTGAGGGAGGAGGACAGGGAAGGGCTGCTGATTGGCATGAGGCCAAGGATTGGGCACAAGCTCCGGAAGAGCTCTCACCCTGCCCAGCCGCGTTCTGCCACATCCATTCCATGGCAGTGGCGCCTGAGATGGTCCTGAGGTTGCCCGTCCATGCCATGTGCGACACGCTTCACCTGCAGGAGGAGTCCGGCAGGCCAAGAGAGGCCCAATGGGAGAAAGAAGAGAGGAAGTGGCAGCCCCTCTGATGCGATCATGGTGGTGGCACACACCGCTCGCTTGTACCGCAACCTTTGAAACAGCAGCTGCATAATTCACAGACTACATGTGCCCGTTCATGGCTGCTTTCTGCACAACGAAGCAATGGTCAAGCTCCAGCAGGCGACTGACTGCATGAGTTGGACTCCTTCTCAGGGGGTGCAAGGGTGGAGTGTTGCCCCCAAACAACCAGCAAGACGGCTGGCTGGAGGACGGGACGGGGCACGCCCACCTGTCTCATCATCTGCGAGGCTGCCCGGAAGGTGCGGGCAGCCACAAGCTTCTGGTAGAGCTCCTCCGGCAAGCTCTCGCCCGTCTCGTAGTGCTTTGCGATTCCCATCAGCGTGCCTCTGTTCCCCCCCGCCCGTCGCCAAAAAACAACAAAAGCCAGCCATGGAGTAACTACTCTGACAGCCTGCAGCGACCCGTGCTCCCAGCCTCAACAAGAACGCCGCAGAGCACGGAATCGGTTACCTCATCATCCGCCTCCATTACACTGGGACCATTGGTGCCCGCTCACGTGCACACAAATACACAGAGAGAGGAGAGTGAGAGGGAGGGGGAGCAGGAGTACCGGTGGTAGCACCAGTTCTCCATAAACTGGGAGGGCAGCTCAACTGCGTCCCACTCCACGCCGCGGATGCCCGCCACCAGGCCCTCGTCCTGCTTGGTCAGCATGTGCTGCAGCGCGTGCCCAAACTCGTGGAACAGCGTCTCAACCTGCCCCCCCCCCTCCCCATGCAGGTATGAGGCAACAGCCCGCCCAGCGCCGGCTCAGGCTGAGCACAGGCAGCAACTGTCCAACGGCAAGCCAGAAGCTGCCTCTTGGCCCACTCTGGATGCCACAGGCACACAAGTTACTTCTTTCTGGTCTCAAGTCCAAAAGGCGGGCGCCTCGGCCTCCTGCCTCACGCACTTGGTGCCCTGCTGCAGAATTCCTCAAGCGATCCAATTGAAGTAGAGGGCTCTCGCCGTGGCAACACACAATGGGGGTGAACCTGAGGAGGCCAAAGGACGTCACCAGCTAGCTTGCAGGCGCACGCGCAGCACAGCACCTGGAGCTGTGCGCATCGTGCTTGAGAGTCCAAGGATTAATTCCCCATGTGGCACCACCTCCTCTGTGAGTCTGCCTCCTCCTCTCTGACAGTATCCCCAAGTGCCACCCTTGGCAGAGGGGGCTGCCCTAAGTAAATGGTAGGGCAGGAGGAGGGGCGGGGGTGTGTGTGTGGGGGAAAGGGGGGGGGGGAGGGGGCAGAAAGGAAGAGAGAATGGCAGCCTGGGTCTCACCTCCCTGAATGTCATGAGGCTGGGCTTGTCCCCCACGGGCGGCGTCTGGTTGCACACCATGTGGGCCACCGGGAGGCGCACCGAGGAGCCAGGTGGCGCGAGCAGGCGACTCCTGCCCAGCACGATGTCCATCCACGCGCCGCCGCGCTTCTCTGCGGGCCTGGAGTACGGGTCCAGGTAGAAGTAGGCGAGGGGCTCCCCAGTCAGATGCTTCACTTGGAAGAAGCGCACGTCCGGGTGCCACACCTGTCAACAGCCCCCGCCCCACGCACCCACCCGGCAAGCCCTCACCATGCCAGTCATCAACTTGACCACCTTCCAAGTCAACAAAGTGTCGCTGTACGGCTGGAGCCCAACTCACGGAGCCCTACGTAAGCACACAAGCACCCTGTGCCAGCGACTTTAGGGGAATGACCCACAGAGCAGGCACCCGAGTAGGAGCAAGAGCAGCAGGAGGAGGAGGAGGAGGAGAAGGGAACACGAGGGCTGCTGCTTGCAAGGCCTCCGTACGGGATTGCAAAGAGTATTCAGGAGGGCCTGCCAATGCAATCTTTCGTGGCTGACAGCTGGCTGGCAAAGGCGTGTGTACGGCTTTGCATGTGCTACCCTGGCTGGCTGCCTGCCTGCCTGGCTAGCAGGCAGACAGACCGACAAGTGAAGAATCTCCAAATGTGTGCACATGGCTGAACGTTCCTCAAGTGTTGTATCCCACTAAGTTAGGCAGCCATTACTCTGACCATAAACATCTACGCAAATGGCAATCCAGACTTGGGAGGGCATTAATCTGGTTCAGAATTGCATCGACGCACAGACCCTCACCAACTGTCCCAGGACACATGCACAAAGGTCATCACAGCCATGATGATATCCTCCCCTTAATGTCATCCAAGACCGACAGGAGGGACCCCTTGAGGCCAAGAGGGGAGCAGCGCCATCAATATCTCAGCGGCTTACCGGCGCCACGCCGTCGGCGGCGGACACCTCAACGGAGAAGAGCTTCTTGGCCAGGCTGAAGAGCCCGTCGATCACTTTGGGCAACGAGAAGTACGGCCGCAGCTCCTCCTGCACCCTCCAAGAGCACGTGACACATGGCGCAAGCAGTGAGGTTCAGTTGGGGGAAGGGGAGAGGAGGAGGAGGAGGAGGAAAATGTCCCTCCTATCGGCCCTCAGTAAGAATCCTACCACCACCTTTCTGTTGCCCCCTCAAAAGGCCCAGGTCGGCTGGAAGAAAGAATCCAGCTGACCGACGGGCTCAGTGTGGGAGGGACATGCTCGCGCACAACAGTGCCAAAGAGGCGTGGTGGAAATTCCTCTGCCTCTCAAAAGGGGCAGCATCTCATTACAGGAAGACAACCAGCAGCACACATGCCACTGTTTGCCTGTCTCCTCCATGCCACCATCGCCAGGGAGTCTCCCTAAAGGGACGGCACACGGCACAAAAACAATCAGCACTCCATCCCCAATGCCACCTGCCACCAGCTGTGTACCACGCCGGTGGGATACATGCACACTCAAACACAGACCCAGTCGCAGGTGAAGAAGCAAGCCCGTGTCTGACCACGCATGGCAGCGCACTAAAAAAGCCTCCAATAGAGCACCTCTCAAACTCTGGACACAGTAGCAGTGGCAGTGGCAGTGGCAGTGGCCGGCCCAGAGGAGCAGGGCAAGGGATGGAACAATCAACAGGCTCCCTACAAAGAGACCGGAGCAAGCAGGAGGAGCAAGGAGAGGGGTGGCCAGAAGAGCCATAGCGCGCCCCAGACACACCTCGCTGATGTCGAACTTGGCCTCGCGCAGGCGCTCGCTCCAGAAGGCCATGTCCCAATGCTTCAGGTCCGCCGCCTCCTCCCCCCCGTCCTCCCGCGCAAACGCCCTCAGGTCCTCCAGATCTGCTCTCCCCGTTCACAGCCCCCCCCCCCTTCCCAACACACACAGGACGTATGACACAAGCATATTACAACACGCAAGGGTCACACCCCTGCCTCAACAAGCTTTCTGAAAGGCATGGCAAGTTTGTGAAGCCATGGGTGCCTTTCTTCAATGGTCACAGCTGGTCTACAGCCACATCCCCACGGAAGACATGTGCCAGCTGGGGCGCAAGCGAGGCCTGATCTTCACACTGTCACACAGGCCATCCGCACACACACACACACACACACACAACAAGCACGCTCACGCTGCTGCCACACGGAGTAGGGAGAGCACATGCACATGCAAGCGGACAGGTGCCACACGGCGGCAGCAGCGCGACCTTTCACGGCAGCGTCCCAGGAGGCGCTGCGCAGCTCCTCCAGAAGCTGCTCCGCCTTGTCCAGCGTCGCCATCTTCATGGCCAGGCTCACCTGCACGCCACGAGCACAGGGCGCGCACGATGCGTCATCGCCCGCCGCGTTGCATCTGTTGACAGGGCACGGCCCCGGCAGGGCAAATGGGTAACGCGACCATTGAAGGTCGTTCTCAGCTCATTACTCGGGCACTTTAATTCAGCCCTGCCTTCGGTGCCAGTTTTCAATTGTCCTGCACATGAGTGCAGGGGGGGGTGGGGGGAGAGAGAGGGGGAGGCAGGGGGCGCAATAAAAGTGTCCCCTCCAACACACAGCCTGTCTCTCCTACCTCAGCATGGTTGGGGTACCCGATGAGCTCAGCCTTCTCCTTCTTAAGCGCCAGAATGCGCTCGATGATGGGCGAGTTGTCGCTGTCGCCCTCGGAGGCGCGCGTCAGGTACGCGCGGTACAGCTCCTCCCGCAGGGCCCGGTCTTTTGCGTGCTGCCACATCATATTCAACAGTCATGGCACAGTTCAGCGCTACAGCTAACAGCTGGCAGTTGAATGGGAACCCAAACACCCACCCAGGAGGAGCGTGCAAACAAGCAGGCCAACAGGTGCCTGCAGACCAGCTGTTCACGAGTCCCCCGGAACAGGAAGAGACCGAATCTGTCTCTTGTGCGTCTGCACTGGGTGCGGACGAAATTTGAGGAAGGGATACATACAGGCGGGCGTCAATAGGCCTTGCTTTCAGAACGAGAAACCATAAGCCACGATTGAAGGGCGAGGGCAGAGGCAACAACAAAATGCAGGCAAACTAGAGCCAAGCTTGACGGTAGGGGCGGAGCAAGTCTGGGTGTGGGTGAGGACTTGGAATGGCAACCCACCTGGAGGACGGGGAAGTAGGAGGGCATGTCCAGGGTGAACACCCACGGCCCATTCTCTGGCGTGGCCCCCTCATGCCCCTGCTTGCATCGCAGCACAGCACAACCAAGCAGGCACCAGACACGCACAAGCACACCACCCACACACGCACATGCAGGGGTCAATTGACAGCATGAAGTCAGGTGGAGTAGCCAGCAGCTCTTGAGTCAGCGTGAGGCGACTGCTGGCAAGAAAGCAGCCCAATGGGCTGCACAACCAAGAATGCTATCCCACTTTTTATCAGCTTGTACTGGGCCCCATCCCTTCTCCATAGGCTAACTCAGCACATCCGACCGTCTCTTTCCAGGGCCGCACTGAAAAATCCTGAACCTCATAAGCTGGATCAGCGAGGTTTGACCCCTCTGATAAACCTCCCTTCCTTCCCTTTGCTTGATGTAAGCTCTGTGCACCCCCACCAATGCTCGCTGGGGCCCCTCATACAAAGGTCTCTTCGATGTACTCGACGCGGCACACATGCACGCATGTATAAGGCACACAAAAATGCACCCAACAGACCGACTGTGCCAGCAGCGAGAAGGACGTCCGTGGCTCTGCGACACCTGGTAGCGCCGGAAGTGCGTACCTTAGAGACGGCCGTCTGGGCAGCCAGGCCCAGCGCGGAGGGCGGCAGGCCTGCCACCTGCGTGGGGTCCGTGACAAGCTTTGAAAACGCCTTGGTGGCGTCCTGGATGTTGTTGCTGAACTTTGTCGACAGCTGTGCCAGCTCCTGCGGAAGGCCAAGGGAAATAACGAAACCCAGAGGGACGACAAATTTCAGAGGAAACTCACGCAAGGGGCCAAAGAATGACACTCAAAGAGCCCAGCAGCTGCAGACAACTACTACTAGGGGACAAATAAAAGAACCCCAGAGAACACAATGGAAGAGGGGGCGCAACGAAAGAGCCGTAACTACCCTCGCCTGCAGGACTGCAGCACTGCAGCCTCACCCACTATTCCCCAGCTGCGCTGTGACAAGACATCGTTGACAGCGTGCTCCTGTAAGTCCACATCCTTCTCCACTTCCTCCCAAGTGAAGGTCTCTCTATTGGTCATGTGTCAAATGTTTGCAAATGGGTGGGGGGGGTAGGA
>WELA01008199.1:52878-71208 GCA_009602735.1 Mesotaenium endlicherianum | reverse complement strand
GGTAGGGGGGAAGGAGGGGGGGGCTTTAGCACGGAGATAGTAATGAATGCCTTAAGGAAAGGAGTACCTGGACTTCTTCGACTGCTTTCCTCAGGTCCTCTGAGTCCTTCACGGCCTTCAAGTGGCCCACAGCGCCCCAGGGGACTTCCAGCCGATCACCGAGCTTCTCCAGAGGCTCCACCAGGCTCTGCCATGTAGGCTCCACCGACTGCTCCAGCTTCTCCAGCTCAGCCTCCTGCAAGGACACGTGGCAGCACCAATGCTTAGATGCTTCATTCAGAGCTAAAACTGTACAGTATGTACTTGAGCTGAGTCGTGTCAAGCGCACACATCATTGCCAGCTAGTCTCCTCTTCTGACAATGATATCTATTCACAATTTGAAAGGAAGAATAAAACTCATGCTTGCCACAGGGTCTGGTGAGTTTGCTTTTTTAGCAGGACATACTTCATAGATAGGTTTGGTTTTGTCGCGGAACATCGTCCGCAGTCTTTCTATCAGTGAGAACAACAGAGCTGATAGACAGCTTCTAGCTGGCAACCCATGAATATTCTAGACAAGCCCAGCTCCTTGTCAATAATATATTCACCACTCAGAATCGACCATTTGATTGATCAATCACCACAAGAGCGATAGCATGAAGATGGTTCCATATGCTACTATGGCACAGGTAAAATCACCTCCTTAGTAAAGAACACAAAGAGCAAGTGTACAAAGAGACAAGGATAAAAGAAAGTCCATAAATGATAATAGCTTCAGTATGATGACCGGCAAGCAATTACTGAGCTGGAAGTATTGCACAAGAGAAATTCATTAACGCTTACACAATAACACAGCTTCGTCGCGATAATAGTGGAAAAGACGAGCGACCTAAGCCTCCAGACATCGGGAGTACTATCACCTATGGCCCTTTGATGTCTTCAGAATCAGACTGTTCTTTTTTAAAAATCATATAGTTACTGCTCAACCTCGTTGTCAGGTGTATGACCCCACCTTCTGCAAGAACTCTGAAGTTCTTCTCTATAATGCCACGAACTGCATTAGAAAGTTTACAAGAACAACATGAAGCATATACTCTAAGTTGTAAGTGTACTATCTCTTGTGATGTAAGTCCATACAGCCCCTCGCCAAAGTGTCACGTCTCAGCTGCATACACGATAAATTGACGAAGTCCATGACTTATCCATACATATTAATTAAAACTCTCTCCTACAGTGTCTCGACCTCTATTTGAGCAGGTCGTCACTTTTGTTATATACGGCACTCCTCAGAGCACTATAACACGCTACGAGCTCTAAGAATAATAGCATAGGTGTGAAATGAGCAGGAAGACGAACTAAAAAGGTCGTACCAGGTCTTTGATGATCTTCCTTGTTCCTGGTACGACATGCTTCGCCTCAATTTTGTCAAATAAGGGAAATGGTGACTCTGCAAGGAGAGGATTCTCAGCATCGACAGGAGCCTCAATTTCAGTAGTTACACTTCTTGTGACGCTTGCCATTCTTGAGCTCCGACGGGGGGCAAAAAGGAGGGCGTCAGCTGCAGGGTGGGAGAGGACAACGCCTGATCTGAAGCCCAAGCGACTATCCTTCAACAACGCCGAGGACGGGCTGAAAGAACTAGCAAGATTTAATCTACCACTCCTCACAGCACTCCGTGTGAACAAAGAAGAAGATATGGATCTAGTTCCAGCTCCACGTGGGGTAAATTTTGTCTGACAGGCAAAGAATAACTTTTGCTGCAAAGAAGAGGCCAAAGCGGCCATTCTTCGACGAGCTCCCGTTCTAAATTCGTCGAGAATGCGTACTCCCGTCTTCAACAACGAAGTTTGTAAAACTAACAATCCCCTTCTTGGCTCGCTTGTGGACTTTACCTTGTCGCCCCAAGCTGGTAACCCAGTTGCGCAAGTTCGACGCAGTGCGAATTTATTCTAGTGTCACTAGATTGATTGGTCACGTCTTTCAACTTCGAGAGAAGTGATTCGTGTACGCTCCCTGCCGTTTCGTGGTCCATGTGCATTTCGACTTCGAACTGCTTCGAAAGCTTCTCTGCCTTATCATTTTCAATTCATATGAATTTGTTTCATGCATGCAAGTCAATGCGGATGAAGCGAAGAATGTTCGGCGGACGCGCCAGACTGCGCCAGACTGCGCCAGACGAGACGCAAAATCCTGCAGGAATTTCCTTCGTTTTTTGTTTAGTGAGAGGTGGCGAGAAAGAGAGTAATAGGAAGCACGGAGGAGCACACAGCCTCCATGTCAAGTTTGTAGAAGTTCAATTTCGACCCAGTCTCGTCTTCCGTGCCTCGAAGTGCGGGCCCTTTTAGGTGAATCTGGTTCACACATGAAGGAAAGCTATAAGGGTCCCAATTGAGACAAACCTATGAAAGAGTGAAATTATCTGGCGTAATTCTTCCAAGCTTGCAACAGCTTTTCAGTAATGCTTCATCACATTCTATGTAAAGTTGACTCTAAACAACCACAGTTGACACATGGCAGCATGGTGCACTTTTTTATTATATAATGCATAACATTGGTACTAAAGTGTCATTTCCGTCCCCGAACATCAAAGATGGTTGAAAGGATGACTCTCTTCTTACTTCTTGAAACTACCTTAATTTCGAGAAAAAAAATTGATTGTACTGAACATGATTCTTTATGCAATATGAGACTTTCGGACCTACTCATAAGATTGATGAGTTATTGGATTAGAAGTACCACAATAGTACCAAGGATTGAGATTATTGGCCTATTCTTTCAAGACTGATGTATTCGTTGATCATATATGCAGTCTTTTTTCACAAATGAGAACATGGCAAACACCTAAACTGACTGGAATTTACGAACATCGAACATCAGTATTAGCGATTAACTCTAGAGTTATCAACATCGACGTGCGACCTTGGAGGTAAACATTGATATAAGTTTTTTCCATACCTACTTGCTCAGAACCTTTGTAATCTATTAGTGATGAATTATGTGAACGCCCCGTAAATGCCATGCGAACGCCCATGAATGCATGATGTGTGAGGAAGAAATAAAAAGAATGTAAGGTCCTGCTATACACTTGCTGTACACTAACTTGATTGTCAGCATGTAACAAAGATGCCTCCTTCACAAGTCATACCATCAATTACATCTCAAGTTTGTTTCGAATATAGCCATAACCAACTTAGCGCTAGCTCAACAAGGAAGTGCATGGCATACACCTCCTCTCAGGCATGTGAGATCCTTGCAGCAGATTTGACATGCATTCTACCATGTGTAGCATTCATGGTTTAAGTACGTAGAAATCATATGTTCACCTACTCTCCAATGAGGACCATGGATGTGTTTCACATGCCTTTGGGCCAAGCCGGCGTTTATTGACACAAAATGTACATGGTAGAGAACCCTTTTTAAGCATACACAATGTCAAGCACAACGTCAACCACCGCATTTTAAAAACAATGTCCTTTGCCACGGACGTACAATGACCTACAAAGAATTCAGGGTCGTTTTCAACTTTTTGCATGCTCTGACATAAGGAAATGTAAGACAACAAAATGCTTAAAATAAGCAACATCACTATACACCCGCAAAACTTTCAACTGAACATTCAGGCAAAAGATTCAAGAACCAGATGCATGTTACCTACAAGATGTGTATATTAAAATCACATTGTATCATCTAATATCTTATCCAAGATTCAAAGTAGTCGCCATATATCTTATCCTCGCGTGAAGCTTATCAACCCTGCTGATCAACTTCACAAGCATCACCATACCCAAACCACATCCCAGTTTATTCGGCCTTCAGCCTAGCTTCACCAACCATGTACTTGGCTCTGAACCCCCTAAGGCAATGTGCCACAACAGACCTGCATTTAGGTTGGCCAGATTGAACAGAACCTATTCAACAGCTGCTAAGATAACACTCTAATCCTCAACCAACCAGAAGTCTCTTCTCTTCGATGAACTGATACTGAGGTACCTCCAAGTTTGTAGGTGCAGGTCCCTTGCGAACACGCCCAGAAATGTCGTAGTGAGAACCATGGCAAGGACAAAACCAGCCACCATAGTCACCAGCGTTGGGAAGAGGTACACAACCGAGATGAGTGCAGACACCAATAACCACCAGCCACTCAGGCTTCAGCACACGCTTTTCATCAAGCTCAGGATCTCTCAGCTCACGTAGGTTGACCTCATTTGCCTTCGCAATATCAGCATCTGTCCGATGACGAATGAAGACAGGCTTCCCACGCCATTTAACAGTTACAGTCTTTCCAGCAGGGATGTTGGACAGGTCTACCTCCAGTGACGCAAGCGCCAACACGTCCTTACTGGCCGACATGCTAAGAATAAACTTGAGAACCAGCAAGCGTAGAGCTGAAGCATAGATGAAGCGACCGCCTGTCAGAACGAAGTATGTGAATGCCTTCTTCCCGGGGTCACCAGGGGGGAAACGTGCATGGTTGTGCTCATCGTATTTAATATCTGCGGTAGGGTTTTTTATCATGAAAGTAGTGTCATCAGAAAAAGTAGGTTTCTCCTGCAGCGCATCAGTGGCAAAACCTGCCCAGCACAAGCAAACCCATGGAAGGTTGGTCAGGTCACGAGTTCAGACTAGAAGATCAAACTGCATAGTAGTCTACCATCAGCTGTAACAGACATCACGTCACCCCATGCATATTTTAAGGCAGCACCTACAATTAAGAACAATGGAACGACGAAACACCCGACTTCCACTTAACAAGGGAAATGCTCTCATTAACCGCTGCGCAAAAAGTCGAGACAGAGGTTATATGAGCACATAGGTATCCACAACTATAGATGACAACATACTTAACAAGGACATACTGAATGCGGTGTCCTTGGTAGTAAGCGACCACATCAATGGAGTCGTTTCGAGGGGAGAATGTTCCTTCTATCCCCTGAGAATGAAATCTTCAAGTCCACTGCAAACATCATATAGAGCGGTCACTCACCCCGAGAAAACCCTCCGAAGGACGCATGCTTTTGCTTCCACTCGTCAACTGATCCTGGCGAGGAGGCGATCACACAGCCAGAAGCGCGTAATGGCTGGAGAGGGTTCCAGGTAATGGGGACTCTGCTATATGCTCTGAACCCAGCGACTCCCGCCTCTCCCACCTTTCGCCCAAGCTGACGAGACAACATCGCTCAAGTATTCACAAACCACACTGGAAATTTATAAAGGTCAAATAAGGAGATCACCTAAAAGGAACCGAGGTTCTGAGGGGCCAAGACCACAAGCTGCCTGCTATACTTGCCCGTCTCGGTGATGATCTCTCTGTTGTCCATTTGGCCATGTACGCAATATGCAACCAAAAGTAATCGAACATCCAATTTCGACAGGATCGACGCGAGGCATATCTAACGGCAAACGCAAACGTCGAGAAACGTGAAACGCCGCAGTCTCAGTGTCCCGTCTCCTGTTGTTTTTGCATACTACGTATTTGGAACTGAAATAATACGAGATGAATTAACATCAACTCCAAATGCCTCGTGCAAAAACATCAAATCCAAATACGTAATTTGCAAAAACAACCCGATGACGTCCCCCGACGAGCTGAAGTGGCCCCCTGTATAAAACTAAAACCGGCTGTTTAAAGCGCCGGAAGCGAACTTATTCAGCGACCGTCCAAGCATGAGCATTTTACTGTTTGAGAGTATTTTTTATTTGCCATAAAACATGCATGGTGTGTTAGTACGACTTTTATGCTTTTTACACTGCTAGCACATAATTAACAATGTATTCTTCCATTTTAAATCTTTCTGTCACCACCCATCGACGGTGCTGGAGGGCCCGAAAAAGTGCACTGGCAGCCAGCGCTCGAAAACCCTAAGCTGAATTAGGAGCTGACAAAACATCGACCTCGTTCACCTTCGAGTTCTCTTTGGGTGTCCCCTTCCACCAGCAGCCATGGTGAGTGCCCTCCGTCTAGCAAAGTCGTGTGTTCCTTGATATGGTGTTTCTAGTGGATAAAATCTTCAATTTTCCTATATGTTGTGGTGGAAATACGAGTCATGATTGTGTAGTCATCTTGCATTCTGGTTTTCTCGACTGAACACATACACCGCTGTATCTTGGTCTGCAGGATACTCCCGTGAAACTCGCCATCGTTATGAAGGTCATGGGGCGCACAGGTTCTCGTGGTCAAGTCACCCAGGTGCGCGTGAAGTTTCTTGACGACAAGGATAAGGACAGACTCATTATGAGGAACGTGAAGGGTCCTGTTCGTGAAGGTAGGCTTGACTTCATCACCAAGTTGTTGTGCTTTGCACTGTCTTGTAGCTGTATGATAAGTTGTGGAGAAGCTTCCTGATTGGCTACTTCCATTTGCAGGTCTTGTCAGACTGAGAAAAAATGGTTCCACTCCAGCTGATTCAATTCGTGGTTGCTGGTTGCTGCTGGAAGAAGAAAGGGTCATCGATGCAACTGGCCTCTGTTGACCTTAACCTACGTTGCATGATATTTGCTTCTACTCTCCTCGGCCGTCAGTGGTCAAGCCAGATTGCGTTTCAATATCACTTCATGGGCATCAGCATGAGAAAAAACATGGACAACAACAATCCTTCAACATATTCTCATGCCTGGAAACCTGTCATGTTAGCAATGGTGCTCAGTAGGTAGACATAGATTTTGTGTAAAGGGCAGGAGTTGAGGTAGGATGTGGCGAGTGTCTACCATGAAGTTAAGCCCTGACTAATATGTATAGGTGGGACATAACATTCTAGTTGATCCATGTGGGTAGAACAAGCTGAAACATATGCAGGTGGCTGCAGCCCCTTAAGGTCCAGATAAGGTGTGAAGGGCTGTGCGTATGGATCTTAATTTGCTTTGTCGACTCCTGGTCATTCAGTAGCAATGTGTGTCACGGAACTCGATGATAAAACCCTAAGTTGTACTGCATGGTGGTCGTGGTGTTGCCGGGATGTGTTAATATATCGCTCGCGCAGGTGACATCCTGACACTTATGGAGTCTGAACGTGAAGCCAGAAGGTTGCGGTGAGACCTGCCTGAATTTTCTTCTGGGGTCATTTATAGGTTTATAGGCTGGGCCTTGGATACCGTTCGGGTTTTGTGAGAAGATTTTGGAGGCTTCTGGATATGCTCTAGGAGAATGATGCCATAGTTTCTCATGGGCTGGAGACGAGAAGAGTAGTATATCAAACAAGGTGTAATGCACAGGAGGGCTGGTTTGTTGCCTCCTAAGGGCCACCTTTAACTGCAGGCGTGTACTAAACACTCTCCTATGACCAACCATTTGTGATTTACCATTTACCCCCCTACACTTGGTGATATCTTGACAAAGTGTTGGTAGCAACTGGTGCGCCTCCTAATATTGAGGTGTCGCTTGCGTTGCCTATTAATTGCTGTAGTTTCTTGTTGCAGCATATTAGGTTTTGTTGTATGCTGCATGCGCGTCCCTCTGCTTGCTCGTGCGCCTGGAGAATTACCTACACTGGGTGACTAGGAGGAAGGACAGTGGACATTGGATATCTCAATAAGCAGGGGTATGTTTGCTACCTAATTTAGGTTGTTTGTATATTCTTAGAGTTGGTAGGTACCTTCACCTTGAAGCTTGTCTCGGTGTTTTCTGTATTTCTACATTGTCTACATTTTTACTGGTGTATCCATAAAGTTGGACCCTGCAAATGAAAGTTTCCAGAGCAAGTAGGCAAACGGTGTTCCATCTTTTTTGATGTGTTGAGGTGTATGGACATTACTCAGATTCAGTGATGGTTTTGTTGCACAACTTTCACGGTGCAGACAAGTGTCTAAGCTGCACCTTTATCACATTGCTTCAAATATGCTCATAATTCACCCATTTCCTTGTGTGGAGCCATTCATTCTCCGTGGCTGAACCTTGAAGGCCCCTCTGATCAAGATAAATGAAAGCTCAGCTATGGATGATGCTCGATTGCCCTCAAGCCCAAAAGAGTCACCTCATATGCCACTAGAGAACTTAATGACATCACCCCCTTACAGTCAATGTGCAGTTCATATCATGGGTATGATAACATTGTTCGCTATAAAGCTTGGCATCAACTCTTTATCATTTTATTCGTAAGTCTCTCTGAAATGTACTGCAAAGTACTCCAAGCTTACATCACTGGGGGTTAATGGAGATGGCTTAATATTGACAATGCCAGGTCTCCAATTTTTTGCTCTGACGAACCGATGTCGGCACCTGGATTAACGTATCAGCAACACAAACCAGACAGGACTATCTGCAGCCAGCCCCAGCCCCTCCCTTTCCCATGCCCTACTTGTCCCCCTCCTCATCCTCCTTAGACCCCCAATGAGGGCAGCCATGGCCGCCATACTCGCTCTTGTGCGCCCTCCCCACACCCTCTCGCTTTCGCAATTCCACGCCCCAGGGCACCCAAACTCTTGACAATGTCTTGGGGTTCATCAAGCAGTCGCTCACAGCAGGGTCACAAGGGGCGCCCTTATCCACTAAAATGGTTTGGCGACTTGACAATGTCTTGGGGTTCATCAAGCAGTCGCTCACAGCAGGGTCACAAGGGGCGCACTTATCCACTAAAATGGTTTGGCGAGGAAAGAGGACCCAGCCATAGCAGATTCCACTTTTATCAAGCCCTTGATTTTACAAGACCCCGTTCCGCTTAGGACCCATGAGGACGGGCAAACCTTCGCAAACCTTCTTGACACACACCCCTTTCCAGGCTAGTCCTTCCCACATACGACCCCCCTTCGCAGCAACCACAACGTACCACAGAGTACGCTGGAGACGTGCCCTCAGACTGCTCACATGAGGGGCGCCCCTCTGGAACATCGTGATCTCCTGTACTACTCGGAAATACTCCTGCCAGTCTGAACATGCCAGAAGCCCTCGTGAATGCACAACGTCAAATTAAGGTGTTAACTTACATAAAAGAGGGTTACATGCCACCTCAAGTGTGACCGTTAGCAGGATTGTTTGTCATCCAAGTTATTGCTCATGTCCCCCCCTCTAGACGTCAGAGGCGGGCGGACATCCAAAGTCGTGCTATCTGAGAATGGAGCACCTCTATGCACGGTGCCAGGGCTGATAAGTAGAGCTTCCTCATCGTCATCCTCCTTATTGAAATCATGCTCGTCTATAGCCTTCTGCAAGGCCTCCTTGGCCACTCTGGTAATCATAAGTACCGCAAAAACTGCTCACATGACATGGATGCATCACTAGGTGTTATGGCCTCTTACACATCAAGGACACAAAAAACAACCTCCACAAAAGTAAGCAAAATCACCTTCTGACACGTGGTACTCACAAGCAAGCCAGTTCCGCTGCTGAGAGGTGTGCTGTTGCTCGTCAGTTCAAAAGCCATCTCTATCAAATTCATAGCAATATATAGACAAACGGGATGTCTAAGGGCGACAGCCGAATCTACAAACATAGTCGATAGATTGCAGACGCATGGCGCAAACTTAAGAATAGACACAACACGGGCAGATCAAGAAAGACCAATGGACTAAGGGCTCCTCGCATACCTGTAGTGACGAGGCCAACTCCCAACATCCACTGCATTCACACCGCACCCAAAAACGCCCGGCCTGTCAGCTCAGACCTCCCATCCTTGTGCCTCTCTCTATGTGTCTTGCCCCCTCCGGCCCCAAAGGCAACCTGACGTAAAACAGTGGCACTTACGCAGGAGCACGGCGGCAGCCACTCATAGCTTCAAAGCCAGTGCACAGACAAGAGCACAACACAGGGAGCCCACAGAAAAAGCAGGCACAGCAAGCCGAAAGAAAAGGACTATATGGGGACAAGGGGGCAAGGGGGCAGGCCAAAGGAGAAAAGGCCACAGCAAGCTTTTGCTCTCGCTCCGTATGATGATGCCTTGTGCACATTTTGTTTTTTTTTGGGGGGGGGGGGGGTATCACACTCACCCACTGGGTGGCCCCCATGGAGCCCTGCGACGTGCCGATCTCCGACACGTCCTTGATGGTCGTTCCGATGTACACAAACGCAAATGTCACAGGCTGCAGTCACCCCGCCCAGAACACTCAACAAGGTTGCAGTTTCAGAAATTTGTGACAGAGCACAGCACACGAGAACCACCCCACCCTCCCACCCCCCCGCCCTTTCAACATGATTTCCTAACCCTGCATGAGGCTTCAGGGAGGACAACAAAAAGCAGGCGCGGCAAGCAGGTCACTTTTGAAACTGCTCTTCATAATAGGTAACACTGACTGCCCTTGAAATCAGTTTTGTCCCAGGCTCCCCACACTCAAGCACAAATTTCTCAGAAATGATGCAACGTGTACAAGAGGGCCGCCAAGAAAGTGGACTCCTATGGGCCACCGTCCGCGAGTCAGTCAAAAGGCCTTACTTCAAGGGCACAATTCTCAGCAACTAAAGAGACAGCAGCCCGTGTAGCCGTGAGCCAGCTTGCCCTGGCGAGTTCGAGCAGAAGGAAGAGGTCCCAGGTCAGTTGCATGCGCAAGATAAGTAGCATGTATAAGATGTACTCTGACATGTGGCCTGGTGTCTCTGCTCGCGTTGCGTGCTGTGTGTGGGGGAGCAACAATCTGTATTGAAGGTCTCTGCCCAGCCAGCTGTGTGTGTTGGGGGGGGGGGGGGTGGGGGGCAACGAGAAAGTGAAGGGGCTCTCAGGCTCCCTCACAGACTCACCATCATGCCTATCCAGGAGGCCAGCACGTACGACGAGAAGCTGATTGGCGTCACGGACAGCAGGTAGTTCATGATGCTGAAGGGCAGGATGGGCACCAGCCGCAGGAGCAGCACTATCTGCACACAGGCACGCGCACACACACAGGCACACACATACGCAGGTGCGCACGCGCCGCAGACAGAGCCACACTCACCACCGAGAGCAGGGGAGCAGGGAAAATAGTCAGAGGCTGACAGGCAGGAGAGCGCAGGGTGGTACGCGAGACGAACGCGCAAACTGACATGGAGCAGCAAGAAAAGCCAAGTGACGAGGGGGCAGCCGCCCCCACCCCCACCCCCCATTGGGTCAAGGCTCCCAACAGGCTTCCGAAACAAGACTATGAGATATAGAAAAGGGGATGATATTACTTCATAACCACCGGCAACCACGCTGGACACCTCGTTTCAAGTCACGAGCGGCAAATGACTAACATTGATGCTGATGCGCGGGCATGCAGGCTGCTCCTGTTGAGACACGGCCAGATGCTTTGGCACTGGCTCTAGTTGGACCCATCTGCACGGCGCCATGCCCGCCCCTACGAGCTTTGCTAAGAGGGGGGAGAGGGGCAAAGCTGGAAGCGGGGGGGCAACAATGCTACAGATGCTGTGCCGACTCACTTCACCAGAGGGCAACTGCAATTCAATATGCAGGGAGCAAGGAGGAAGCACTTAGCAGCAGCCGCAGCCTTTTCAAGAGCAGCTGCCTTTGCCGGACAGTCTGCCGCAGTGCTAGAGGCTTGCCCTCTCGCTATCACGCGCACAACGAGCGGGCGCCTGGGTGGGTGTGCGAGGGAGAAGATAGGCAGGCAGAGGTCATGCATGACAGATGGAGATCCACAGCACGCTTCGAGTCCCCATGCAGCCTCTACACAGCAGAGAGCATGTCCCACTTCTGAACACAGCTCTCCCAGTGGCTCGACAGGAGAGAGCCCGGGCCGCCCGTCTAACATAAGCCGCACACCTTGAAGCCCGACTTGGAGATGGCCGTCGCAATCGCCTGGAACTGCGGAAACTCCCTCAGCTTGGACGCCACGTAGAACCTCCCCACCTGCGCCAGCGCCGAGGGCCACAAGGGAGCAGACAGATGGTTCACCAGCCGCCGTCAGGAGCCCCCAGAATAGCAGGGGTGAACAAGCTGGGAAAGAGGGGGCGGGGGGCAGGAGCACCAGCAGCCCGATCCTTGCTGGCTGGGCAACTAGCTGAGAGCTGAATACGCAGCAGCTTCCAGTCAGCATTCTAACTGACGCCCTTCCAGACAGTGCCTGGCTCTTCAAAGTGTGTTGTGTCAGAGACCAATTCCAACAGCAGGTGTGGGGCTTATAGTCCATGACAATTGGCCTGACCAGAGCACTGGAACCGTCTTCTGCTCAATATACCCGCACGCCTGCGGCCAACCATCATTCTACACCCCTGGCAGATCGAGGCAGAAGCAGTGAGCAAGGGGAAGGCCACACGCAAGCAACAAGCTGTCACGTGCAACTGCTAGAGGGCACAAAGTGGCCGCAGTCAGTTGGGCCAGATTTTACCTGACGAGTTTATTCACATGCCTGGCCCAACACACAGCAATAGGTCCAGGTGTGCAGCACAGAAGAGTATAGCCACCTCCGGCCTGATGACGACGACGTCAAGAAGCCTCGTAGATAGATTATGTGGGTGGTTACCACTGCACGCAATATTCCTCATATATGGTGCACAGAGAGCGGGACAGAAAACAGGCGGATGGAAGCAGGGGCCACATTCACTCTGAGCTGTGCTGATCCTGAGGTGCCATGACTTTGGGGTGTGGATGACTTGGGGTTTGATGACTTTGGTGTGGCAACTCTCGGCTGTCATGACTCTGAGGTGACATGGATCTGAGAAGTGATGACTCTTGGCTTGTAACGGCTCAGGGGTGTGCGTGCTTGACTCACGGTCTTGCCGACGAGGAAGGCGGCTGTAGCGCCGGCCGTGGAGCCCAGCGAGTCCACCAGGAAGCCCAGGGAGAGCCCAAACACGTACCCTCCTCCCAGCTGCTTACCGCCCGCCGCCCCCCCCCCCATCCAGCCGCCATCTGTCCATTAGGAGCTCCATCTTCCCCCGCCTGCAGTCGCTCTAAAAGGACCTGTTAGCACCTCAGAAAGGCGTCACACCATGTCCTCCAAGCGAGCATCCCATGAGGAGTGCATTTGGCCCTTCATATGCATATGCAAGCTTCTTGTGAGTATACTCCTTCTCCTGTTCTACACCATATTCAGTCGCCAAGCCCTCCAGCCAGCAGAGCTTGCCATAGGCAAAAGTGGCAACCGTACGGGTGGGAGAAGGATCCTCTAGGCGGACTTTTCTAAGGAGCACAATGATAGGAGGGAGTAAGGAGACAAATCTGGAGGTGCTCACAGTGAGGATGGAGCCTGGGAGGGCAAGCACAGTCAGGGGAATGTAAGCGAGAGCCCTGCCAACGGACAAGACAAGGGAAGTCACAAGCGCCATTACTGCCTGAAGATGACACAGTTCTGAAGGCTGGCGAGGTCATCCTGTGATGGCTTGTTGGTGTGACGAAAGCAGACAGGAACCTGGTGGAGCCATAAGTGGCATGAAACAGGATGGCTACACACGGGTACTAGTGACACCCCTCTACGCGTACCATCCTGAATACTCTTCCTCCTTCGCCGTTGCTAAAGCCTTCAGATGCCTCTGGCGTTGAGAGAGGGAAGTACCTCGGGCTTTGAATAGGGAGAGTCAACTCCCATCTAGCTTGCTACAAAGGGATCAAGTATAGAGTGGCATACTCAAGGAGAATGCACATGCTTGTGAACCTCTTGATTGCGGCATGAACACTGTTCCTAAGTCTTATTTCATACTTTCCACTATCTTCATGGGGAAGTCTACTGCCTACGAAGAGGACTAGATGTCATGCGTTGGGCCGTGTGCCTCCAAATGTATTTTCCGGGCCAGCTGCCAACACCAATATCACTAGTGCTTTGCAGGCTTAATCGATACCTTACCTGCAGTACATGTATATATCAACTTCAAGCTGTCTTTTCCCTCAGCACAGCTTCTGGTGCTCTTAAGAAACCCTTAGTAACAACCTTACAAAGTATCCCTGACAATCTTCACAAGACAACAGGCTCCATGAGGAGGGAAAGAAAGTAAGACGTGCCATATGACTAAGAGAACGTGATCATCCACCTCGCGGCTGATTCCTGATATGATTACAAGGACACTCGTAAGCTGCTCATCTCATGGGAACCCCTGGCCTCTCCCTATTGAATCAAGGCTCAGAAGTGAATGAAGAATGAATGCTGCTGCCACCTCTTGCATCCTGGTAAGAGGTGACAAAGTTCTGGCTCGTACCGAATTACTTGTTTTATAATAGCTCGTGTGCAAGAAACACAGTTCCACCTGACAATCACTGAAGCTGAGAGACATCCACACCAATATTGCCCTTTTAAGATTTTTCTCAGTTATGTCAAAAATAAAATTGGCTCTAGAGGACTTCACCAACACATGGGTCAGATTTAACCAACAATATGAGCTGGGTCATGGAAGGGTATGAGTGTAGAGAGGGCGATGACGTACATAATAACTGGTCCCCAAGGGCCCATGTCATGCTTTACCCATATCAAAAAACTCTTCAAGAGCTGCACATCCTCCAAATGATTAACAGTGTCATCAGCAACTGCATGCATAGTCAAAATTTTGCAAAAATGCCATTGTATTCCTCGAACCACAAGTAGAGTCACCAAACTTCATCTCTCCTCACGAGCTCGTCAACATACTGCAACGTCAACAGCGCTGTACCCATGTGCTGCTGCCTTAATTGCAACTTAGTTGCCAGAATAACCCGTCCAGATTTTTTACGATGCAAACGGTTGACAGGTTCTTCATGCAACTGTAAAGAGTGAGATATCTTTCTTTAGAGCTGAAGGCAATGCGTAGGATGTGTCAACAATGCTCTATGATATATGAGTCTTGAGCCATTTCCGTTTCATGTCAATGCAACATCATGTTGCCGCTATGCCCGTTATTCCAAACAGTCACTCTATCAGAAGCAACGCTTTAAGGCATGAACCAGTTGCAAAAGCCTGGGGCTCTCAGTCAGCTTCCTTCTTGTGGTGCTTTCCCCACCAGTGAGAGTTACAGCCGCAATACATTTCAGGTTCTAAGCGGACAAACTTCTTTTGTGTATCCTTACAGGACAGAGTATATGTTTGTGGTAGCCATTAGCTTAGCTCTTCATACACCTTATAGAGACTGGGGCCTTGTGACAGACAACGCACCCCATCCAATGGTAGGCAATAAAGCCCAGTAATGAAAACACTTGCACCCAGAAGAACGAGGAATATCCTTCCAAAAGTGGCTCCTGAAACGGCTAACTTGAAAGCAGATCTCGCTAAAGCTAAGCCATTTATCTGCAGATTTCCGCCCTGTCCTGCCCCTAGTCGAGATGCCCCCCTTATAGTTCTAGCCTTGCCACCACCAGGCGCCAGCGGGATCGCCAGTGTGAACCCGTATAACCAGATAGCTTAAAGCATATGGTGGTGTCACATTGAAATGGGCCCACTTGCAGCACTACACACTTAAAAGTCCGTCATGATATCGTTGTAATGAATTGTGTTTCCACGGTTCAAGTCGTAGCCGTGACCTATTACAGCTTGTAGCTGTAGTCACAATGGTGCTCCAGCCAACCCAAAGTCCTCAGCTGCTGATGGTTATCCTATCTACGCTTGAACCTTTTTGACACCTTGATTTCACCCTTGGGCACTCAGACACAAAGCCAGTGCCGGGATATTGTCAGAGTTATGATCGACCATAATGACCATCTAAAATGAGGATGACCACGTGCTGCTTCATATAAAGTATATCAGCCTAGCTGCAGCTAACTGGTTATTAATTTAAACCCGTATCAAAAAGCGAGGGACAATTCAAAAGCCAACTAAAGCTCATTGGTGCCAAATATTTGCATGTAAGAATGCTCGAAAAATCGCAACGCTTCAAAAAAAATATTAGCGGTATCAATTGGTATCAATGAGAAACGCGTTAGACCTGGTTTAGACTCGGCCCAATAACTGGCGGTCGGCAGGTAGTGATATCGACTCGGGTGCACTCGGGTGTTAATGGCAGTTCATGCTGGTTCATGGTATATTCCTTCGCCTCTCGTCGTGCCTACTAGTGCCTAAGGTCACGCCAGCTCGAGCTTATGAAATTTGTGTTAGCGTTCCTTCAACATATAGACCTGAAGTTGACAATTCCGCGCTTGCATCAAGCTGTCTCGAGCACTCCGAAGGAAAAATATGTGGGAGGCGAGTTGCTCTGGAGCTGCGATCAGCTGTGATCGACGACTTTAATGTCTTCTATTTAAACCGCGTGTTCTTTATGAGATCTCTGAGCACCAGGTGACCTTCAAAGCATGGGGGGGAACTGGGCTCTAATTTTCCGAGATTTTGAATTCGGAGCCTTAAATTTTGAATCTTGTCACTAAATTTCCCAAGTCTGATTTCAGGGCGCTTTTGATCCATATTTGTTTGATTAAAGGTCACTAATTCACTGTACAAATTTTCACATTTTGATTATAGGGCGCTAGTTTAAAACCTTAAACTTTGGGCGCTATTTCACCCAGATTCTCGAAGGGAGTTTCCCCCCCATGCTTCAAAGTGCATGTCGAGCTGTTTAAGTTGGTTGATTAAGTGGCAGGATGGGCCGGGTTACATCTCTCCGAGATTTCTCCAAAAAGTATAAAGAAGCCGTCATAGTTTTGTCAAATCGAATATATTAGTTTGCGACCTTATTACACAGATAGCCTCGGACGCAGGGTACGGACGCCAAAAGTCCAAACATCGACACAGTCAGTAGGACCTGATGTGACGCTGTACTGACATGCACGCGCGGATTCTTCCCGAGCACGGAGGCAGACGTGCTTGAAATAGATGTCGGGAAATTTTGGAAGCTGGCCAGATGTCGGAACTGTGTGGACGTCTCGCAATCGCTTTCGTAGGGCCAAACATACCACCCCTTCACCTGACCGCTCCAGACCACTCCACCATATATTTACTTCGAGCAACTCATCAATATATATCAGTCAAAATGTTTATATTGAGATTGCAATTTGAACGTCGGGTAAAGGTGCGTAAAGGGTTAGCTAAGTTTAGCACCTTACTATTGTCTTGACAATTTACACTGCTTTACACGCGTCTAGTTTGAATTGGTATCATAGCAGTCAAAAGTGCAGCAGGACGTGGCACCGTTAGTGCCTTCAAGAATGCTGGCGTCATCACAAACCTTCGTCGCTAATTTAGATGAAGCCCGTGGGAGTGCGTGGGAGTCTTAACTTGCTGCTTCGCGCTATGCCCATGCAACTTCGTTCACGACGTGGACATAAGGCATCTGCAATACTTTCAGAGATGCAAAAGTGATCTAAGCAGACCATAACATGAGGATGGAATGTGACCTGTTTGTACTCGGACAAGACCGTTACTGATTACACACGCCTACACGGTGAGAATTTGCAGCGATCTTGCCCCGAAAAGTCGTTTTTAGTTCGTAGGCCATAGTATACGAGATATAAGCTGGATTTTTACTGTCAACAGAGGTGCGGTTCTATGCGCCGCGTGGTAAGAATGGCAAAGTTGATGGTGAAACTTGAGATCAGTTAAGGACGACCACTAAAAACATGCCGCTGTAAGCACTGCTAGTTCTGGCATGCGGTGCGTTGACCCATAGAGTGATTCTTGGAAGTAGGTACCCATCATAGATTGGGATTGGAATCTCTTTGCTTCATTGCGGGGCAAGGCCGGAGCTTCTGCTCAGACGAATAATGCTCCTGTGATCAGCTGTCTATCGTTCAAACTGGCAGACGTGAAAAGCGTAGGGCTGGATGTCAAGGCGGGACTTAGCAGGATTGAAGCATCTTCTCCGAATCTAAAGCTGCAGGTTAGGGGTGGGGTTGGTCTTGTAGAGAGCGAAGCAGCTGGGAAGGTTAGTGTAGGAACCAACGAGCGGGGTGCACTCTGGGTCCCTGAAGGGAGGGCCCAGATGGAGACACAGCTGGCGGAGGGTCCCCTAAGACTGAGGCTGATGCGCCCAGCATATGATTGCAGAGCTGTAGTGCCGCAGCAGCATCCTGCTGACAGGTGGATGCACAAAGCTCAGTCTGACGGCTGGATCACGCATCTGGAGGAGAGCGCCACCTCAGCCGACTCCGACATCATCAGCGTGTTAGTACAGGACCCTCCACGAAAGCTGCCGGAGAAGCACTCCTTCCATGTGAGCTCATAGGGCTCTTTTCGCGCCCCTGCTGGCAGCAACTGCACGTGCCTGGGCAGACATGTATCATTGCGTAGACCAAGTGACAGGCGGACTTTGGGGGGGCTCAGAATTTCCACATTCTAACTTTCCACCTGACCGTTACTTTTCTTTTCTTCCTGCCCAGGCTGTGTGCAATGAAGTCGTACGCACCCGAGTTGTGCCGGCACTGACAGGTGTCAGGCCCAGTATACTGTGCCCTCACGAGGCAGCTGCTGGAGACAGTGCCAGCAAAAAGGCACAAGACGTGCAAGAGTAGCGCTGCATGCATTGTGTGCTTGGGGCAGGGAGAAAAAATGCACACCACACACCTGGGCGCCCTGGCCTGGGCAGGCTTGTCATGGCACAACTCTCTAGGGGGTCAAAGTGGGGG
>WELA01008199.1:1570-40475 GCA_009602735.1 Mesotaenium endlicherianum | reverse complement strand
AAGCGCGTCGGGCCAGACCAAGGACGCCGGACGGAGGAGACACCGCGGCTGCCCCGTTCCTTCCGCATCCTAGATCCCTCCACGACCTCAGCGGAGCAGACGCCTCATGCGCTCGCTTCACCTATGACGACGGTACAGCTCAGCGCGGAGGTCATCTCTCTGGCGCTGCACCGCATGCCGACGATCTCCTTCGCAGAGCTCGGCGTCTCCATGGAGGCAACGAGGCAGGCCGCTCAGCTAATGCTCCAGTCACGCAGAGCCACGCTGCGCACCGCCGCCAGGAGACCGACGGCCGATGCCGCCACCGCGGTGCAATCCACGCCCGCGCGCCCTGCGCATGAGCGCAGAATGATCAGCACTCCTAACGCCGCGTTTTTGGATAATTCGCAGGGGATCGTGCTCGTCAACACCCAGGCACCGTAGCGCATCATGTTCAACACAGGAGCGCAGCCGGTCCTCATCAGCCTCCGCTACTTCCGTCAGCTGGGACTCTCTTCTGCTGACTTGGAGGACTCGCCGACGCGCATTAACACCGCCGCCGGTACGTCCGAGACCGTCGCCGGCCGCACGAGGTTGGCGCTACTGTGCACTCTGCGCCCAGGCACGGCAGACGAGACGACCATCCATTGGCACGCACTCGTCACTCCGTCCGAGTCCTTCGATGTGCTCCTAGGGCAGGACGTGCTCTTTCCCATTGGCGCCGCGGTCGACAACTGGGCAGAGCGCGTCTTCTACCGTCCCGAATGGAGGACAGGGGGGACGCGCACCGCATCCTTGCCCCTTGACATTGTCGATCGCCGCCCAGCAGTGTCCGCTCTTTATGGCTTCATGGGGTTGGACGATGGCCGGCCAGTGGTCAAGACCGATAAAAACGGGCCCGAGGACGAGAAGATCTCTGTAGGGGTGGACCGAGTCACAGGACGAGGAGCCGGACCTACCTAGTGCCGAGCTCCACCTCACGCCGCAGCAGCAGGCGGATGTCCTGGCAGCCCAGGCCAGGGAGCAGATCCGCATCTGCACTGCCCACACCGCGATGATGCGGCAGATGGCGGATGATGCCATTGAGGCCCTCGCCACGGCCAGCACAGCCATCGCTGCCGCCGCCCTTGCCCGCGGTGCAGTCGCAGCGCCTACGACTCATCAGGGGGGGGTCTCGGCCACTCGAGGCGAACCGTCCGCGAGGACCGACGTCCGCGTTCGCCACGACGTGCCTGTTGGCGTGGCCATTCAGTACAGTATGGACTCTCAGCCGCCCCCGCACGACACCTCGCATCAGACCGGCGAGACCTGGCCTCGCCCCACGGCATCCGAAGACGAGGCCATGCGGCAGGCAACTTGTCCTGGCAGATCCGACGACCAGTCCCACACAAATGAGGAGGAGACGCAGTGGGAACGGCTGCCAGAGGCTTCCGTCGAGGCCCTTAGCGCGGCGCCACCCGAGGAGCCCCCGCCAGCTGCGCCTACAACACGCAGGCGGCGCACACCTACTGGTCCGCCCGGCTTCAGCGCACCCAGCCAGCCCATGACTCACGACTGGCCCAGCAGGGCTCGCACCGACGCCGCTGGACCCAGCCGACCAGTGTCACACGACTGCTCGACGAGCCACGAGTGTCGCCGCATCGCGCATTTGTTTGCGACGAGCCAGGCTGCCGCGGCCTCCTCTAGCGCTGGCACACACTCCATACAGCAGCCAGCGCCCAGGCTCAGCGTCCGCGAGCCACGCCGCACGACCCCGTCTATCTGCGCCCATCTGACCTACGCACATCGCACTTGGCCGACCATTGGATCCGCTCGAGAGACCACTCCTCTCCGCGAGACGAGCCGCTCCCGATCGCTCACACCCCTTTGCGAGGCGCGAGAGGTGACTCCCCTCCGCGAAACGCGCGCCCGCTCCGTCACGCCACCCTACGACGACAGGGCCCGCACACCTCCTTACGACGACACGCGGACCCACAGGGACACGCCGCCATACGACGACCCTCGAGACCGACGCCGCACTCCGCCCTTCCGGTCCCTCTCAGCTGACGACGACGCTCAGTATTCTTCCGAGGCGCATTTCGTGATGCTGGCCCCTACAGCTCCGCGCGTCAGCGTCCCCCGCAGCCACATCGCTGGCGACGGTCCCTCCGGGTCACCTCCTCCCAAGGTGGCCCGCACCAACAGCAGGCCGCCCAGTCGTCACCCCTTTACGGCCGCCGCACGCACACGGCTCATGTCTAGTCTCCGGCAGCCCCGGGACGCGCCCGTCCCACGAGGGCAGCCCCGGCCGCGAGTCCAGCTGGCCCCTCGCCGGCTGGTTCGATCCCCGCAGGAGGTCGACAGCTCCGAGCGCTCCGTTTGCACAGTCCCTTCTGCAGACATGCGCGCACGCCAGCGGGCCTACTTCGACCCGCACCCCTACTTGACTCAGCGTCCCGTTCTCGACCAGCTGGCCCACGCGGCCTCGCACCAGACTGACCGCGCCCAGCGCGACAGGTGGCAGCACCTGTGCGTGACCTCGGCCCGACGTCAGGCCCGCGCTGTCTCTCCCACAGCCCTGCAGGATGCGCGCCTGCGGTGGCGCACCTACCAGGACCACGCACGGGGGGAGCGTCCGCAGCCGCTCACTGACCGCATCCCCAACCTTACGCGTGACTACGCAGACCGTGCTGTGGCCGCCCTCCGCATGGCGCCACATCAGCACAGCGCCGAGCGTACCTTCCCGCCGCCCGCTCAGCCCGGCACCCCTGCCGTGGGGTGTCGCCCACTTCCGACTCCTATCTGCGCAGACGCTCTGGACGAGCGACCTGGCGGCATCGTCCTCGTCGAGCTCTTTGCCGGCATCGCCACCGGGTTACTCGCGACCTTACAGGCCGGCATCCCGGTGCGCCGCTACGTCTACGTCGATCCCGATCCAGAGGCCCAGCAGGTGGCCCGTCGACAGATGGCGTTGGGCCACGAGCGGTTCCCTGACCTCCTTCCCGCGCACGCATTCCGCCGCGCTCAGACAGACTGGCCCATGGACATCCGCGACATCACCGTTGAGCATGTCACCCGGCTTGGTCCCGTTGATCTCGTCGTCGCCGGTTGGGAGTGCCAGGGCTTCTCCAGAGCCGGGCGTGGCAGGGCGCTCAGCGACCCCCGCACGGCCCTCTTCTGGCACTTGCTCCGCGTCCTCAACATTGTTGAGGATCGCCAGCCGCCACACACACTCGCATGGGTCCTGGAGAACGTGGCCGCGCGCCACGATCCCCGTCCCGATGTTAGCGCCGACTTCGCTCTTTGCAGCAGCTACGTCGGTCGCGAGGCCGTCATTGACGCTGCCCAGATTGGTTCCTTCGCGCACCGCGTCCGCGCCTACTTCACGAACCTGGCGATGCCAAGTACTCTCGAGGCGTTGGCCGCCTCTCATCCACGTCACACACGCACCGTCGACTCCATCCTCGATGCCCCTCGTCTGGCCCAACGCGTGACGGCGCTGCCACATCCCTCCATGGCACAGTGTGAGGTCTTGCATGGCGTCACTCGCGCGCTGCCGACTTTTGTCAGCCGCTACGACAACGACGCCTTTGTCGGAGATCAGCGCGGAATGGTCATCGACCTGGAGACTGGCATGTTTGACAGGCCACGCCCTGCAAAAATGGAGCGTGCCATGGGCATTCCGCCGCATCTCACGCAGGTGGACGGTCTCACTGAGGTGAACCGCATTCGCCTCTTGGGGCAGGCCATCGACGCCAACGTCCTCACGTGGATTCTGTTGCAGACGCAAGCCTTGGCGCCTCTCTACGCCGCAGCACGGCATCCCGAGCTACCTCGGCCTGCCGATGATATGGACGATGACTCCACCGACGATGACCATCAGTCCCCGCCCGGCACGACGTGGTATCCTCAACGCGCAGGGCCTGCCCCGCCAGCGCGCACCCGCCCCCCCTCCCCACCGTCGCACGGGGAGGACTCTGGTTCGCTGGGGGGGGGGCCGGCGGAGAGAGGAGTCCTCACAGCGACCCAGGGAGTCCCAGTCACCTTTTCTTTTTCCTCGCTCACAGGCAGACGGTGCCAGGCAGCTGGCCGCAGCTGCCACAGTGCAGGTACCTGCGGCAGGCCGAGCGCCAACCGCTGCAGGGCAGGTGACATCTGCAACACCACGGTCTACCCCAGCGGCAAGAGAAGAGACTCTAGCTGCATGCCAGGCGACGCCACCAGCTCCACCGACATGGAAGCTAGGGGGGACACTCACCACGGCGCAGGCTGCACAGTTGACGGCACTGCTGGACGGGAGGCGCAGCACCAGCTTTGCTAGCAGCATGCACGATCTCGGGCGCTATCGGGGGGACCTCATGCGGATTACTCTCACGTCGCACGAGCCCATTTTCCTGAAGCGTTATCGCTACAGCCACTTCGAGGATGGCCTGATCAGCGCGCAAACAGGCAAGCTGGAGGACAGCCGGCTCATTCGGGAGTCCTCCTCTCGCTATGCCGCACCCACGGTCATGCCAGCCAAGAAGGATGCCTCGGGCAACTGGTCCGAGAAGAGGATGTGCGGTGACTATCGTAGGCTGAACGAGGTCACCGAGCAGGACAGATATCCTATGCCGACGCCTGACGAGATCTTTGACGACATTGGCACGTGCACTTGGTTCTCAGTGCTGGATCTGCGTCAGGGCTTCAACCAGATTCCCATCGCCGAGGAGGACCAGCATAAGACGGCGTTCTGTGGAAGCACAGCGACTCTACGAGTGGGTGGTGATGCCGTTTGGGTTGAAGAACGCGCCAACTACCTTTCAGAGGGTGATGGATAAGGAGCTGGTTGGGCTGTCCTTTGCCCGATGCTACATCGATGACGTGCTCGTCTTCAGTCAGACGTTTGAGGAGCACGTGGTGCACATCACTACCGTCCTGGACCGCTTGGAGGCCGCTGGGCTCAAGTGCCATCCAGGCAAGTGCACCTTTGGGACCCGCGAGGTGGAGTACCTTGGCCACCTGCTCTCCTCCAGCGGCTTGGCACCCCAGCTGGCGAAGATCTCGGCCATCACAGGCATCCCACCTCCTACAGATCTCTCGCAGCTACGGGCCTTCCTCGGCATCGCCAACTACTACCGCCGCTTCGTGCCAGGGTTCAGCGAGCTAGCCAAGCCGCTCAACGACTTGCTCCGCAAGGGCGTTGCCTACGTATGGGGACCAGAGCAGCAGGCGGCATTCGATAAGCTCAAGGAGCTGCTGGTGAGCGCTCCTGTGCTTCGGCGTCCTGACTACGCAAAACCCTTCATCCTCCACACCGACTAGTCGCAGGCAGGGCTGGGCGCTGTGCTGGTGCAGGAGCATGACGGCTTCGAGCATGTGGTGGCCTACGCCAGCCGCAGCAACAACCGCGCGGAAGGCAACTATGGCTCCTACGAGGGGGAGTGCCTGGCAGCAGTCTGGGCGATCGTGCACTTCAGGCACTATCTCTACGGCACGCACTTCCGCCTGGTCACCGACCATCAGCCACTTAAGTGGCTCATGACGTCGGAGCGCTTGACCGACAAGTACGCACGGTGGGCGCTTATCTTGCAGGAGTACACCTTCGACGTGCACCACCGTCTAGTTTCGACCAACCTGGACGCTGACGATCTCAGCCGTAACCCGCTGCCCTCCTCGAGGGATCTCACTGTGGCTCGCCACGATGAGGATGAGCCGGTAGCCTGGCATGCGGCGGCCTTCCTGGCCTTTACCGTGGATGGCGATGTACGACCCGCAGGGCTCACTAGCCTGGACATGGTCACCGTCACCACTCGGCTTTGGCCCTGGCAGTGGCAGAGGACCAGGACAGCTGGCAGCGCGGTCCCGAGGACGTGTGGGATGACGCCCCAGTACTGCAGTTTGTCACGGCCAAGGATTTGGCACCCGATGTCAGCGCACGCGAGCGCGACGGCATCCTCAGACGCAGTCGCGACGTCATTTTCATGGAGGGGCGCGTGAGGCGCGTGATGGCGGACGGCTCCATCCTGGTGGTCCCCGAGCCTGCCATACGCAGTCAGCTGGTGCGCCGAGTGCACGAGTCCCTCGGGCACTTCGGTGTCAAGCGCACCCTCAGTCTTCTTCAGGCCGAGTACTGGTGGCACGGCATGACTAAGGTCGTCGCCGCTGTCGTCAGCAGCTGCACTCTCTGCGACCGTGTGCGCTCGAGCTTCACAGCGCGCACCGTTGCCCTCCGCCCCCTTCCTATTCAGGAGCTGTTCTACAGGTGGTCGCTTGACTTGGCTGGAGAGCTGCCCAAGTCCCGCCAGGGCAACCTCTACGTCTTGGTGATGATTGAGCACATGTCCAAGTGGATCGAGCTCGTGCCCTTGCCCAGCAAGGCCAGTGAGGGGATCGCTCAGGCCTTCCTCAATCAGGTCCTAAGCCGTTTTGGCGGCTGCGCTGAGGTGCTGACCGACCAGGGCAAGGAGTTCCAGGGCAGCTTTCAGAAGCTGCTGGAGCGCTCTATGATCGACCACCGCACCACCTCCCGCGATCATCCTCAGGGTGACGGCCTCGCCGAGCGCATGGTGCAGACCGTCAAGCTAGGGTTGCGGAAGTACTGCCTTGCCCACGATCGTACCTACTGGGACAACGCCCTCCCTTGGCTGGCGATGGGGTACAGGTTCAGTAAGCAGGCCTCCCTGGCCTCGCAATCTCCCTACTTCCTTCTCTACGGCCGACAGCCCATCCTGCCAGCAGCAGCCAGATGTGTGGCCGAGAACGTCTTGGACTTGGACAGTCCCGACACATGGAGTGCTCTTATCGGGCAGCGTGCTCAGCTCTTTCGGCGCCTGATGCCCATGGCCATGGATAACCTCAGCATCGCACAGCATCGCGACACACTGAGGTACGCCATGACTCGTGGAGGAGCCTATCATCCGCGGGTGTTGCAGTTTTCCGCAGGTGACTTCGTGTACCTGCGACGCCAGACGAAGAACACCCTCGACACCAGCAGCTCGCCGGTCATCCTGCGCGTCAAGCGTGCCTTGGCGTCAGGAGTCCTGGAGCTGGAAGGCGCAGATGGCCGTCTTCACAAGGACCACACGAAGAACTGTGGGCCGTGCCACCTTCCTAACCTTGACTTGCAGGTCCGTCCCCGCGACGCGCGGCCGCCCAAGGACTGGGCGTGCCAGATCTGTCACAGCACTGGCCAGGAGGCCAAGATGCTGCTCTGCGACAGCTGCAACCTCGGCTTCCACATCGGCTGCCTCGACCCGCCGCTGGCCCGCGTGCCCGCTGACGACTGGTTCTGCGAACACTGCACTGAACTAGCCTTAGGCAGCGTACACAGCCCATCAGCTAGAGGCTGAGAGCTGGGGGGGGAATTAAAACATTTGACGCTTGACTCCCTTTTTGGCCATAAAGCCATTTGTATTATAGACTTCATTGCAGCAAAGCCTGCTTATCTATTGTGTGCTGCTTATGCCGACAAGGCGCACCCGATCTTTTAACGCACGACAGCTGTCATGATTTATTGAGTCGAGGTTGCCGCACGAAACCGAGCCCCACATGTGTGAACCATCAACCTAGGAAGGCCGACTTGGCATAGACTTTCCGCATCCATATGTTGACCTTTTCTCAATCTCCAAGTCACCAAAGTGTAGCGCGTCGAGTCACCTTCCGAATGGCACCGGGTTCGCGTCATTTGGTCATGTATCGCGCGAGATATGAGCGATCTAGTCCGCGTCACCTACCGGCCCCTAGCGGATCCTCACCAAAGGGCAATTTGTGTTTCAATGTGCACATTCTTGCCTATTCGTGACCCCCTAAAACCCCTAGCTTGTGCGCACAAATCCGCGAGCCCCTTAGCCTACATAAGCTTTGCATTTCCATAGTATATGTGCATCATTGAGGCTATAACTTGGTGACTGCATCACCTACTCCTAGAGGAAGCTTCCTCAATTTTCAGATCCACTTTTGAGGCGCTATCTAGGTAGAATCACCCAAGGTAAGCTCGGCCAATGAGGGACACGTAGCATATCCTACGCACCTTGCTTTGATTGGTTTGAGTTATGCTTAGCCTATAGGAGTGCTAGTACATGCCTTGTACACATTAGTGGACATAGGAGAGCCTCCTAGAGTGACTACATGCATTGGATCCGCCGCATACCCCGCCGGATTTCCAGGAGTATAAATACTAGAGATGTCCCTAGAAGAGACATCTTTTAGAAGTCCATTATGCCAGGTGTAAGTAACAGAGATTATCAGTGAAGCTTACACTTTTATCTCTTGTGTTTTCAGGACCACTTAGTTACTCTCTTGTGAGGAGCAAGCCCTCCTGGCTTCCAGTCACTTGAAGAACTTCACAAGTGGTGAGCAAAGTCACAGCTTAAACCCCTGCCATAGGACTACTCTGAAGATCATGATGTGCTTCCAGTGATCTTTTGGGCCATACTTCATTAGTTGTTTTCCTACCAGATTACAGTCTTGAGGTGCTCACTCTGGAGAGTACACTTCCCTTAATTAAAACATTTGACGCTTGACTCCCTTTTTGGCCATAAAGCCATTTGTATTATAGACTTCATTGCAGCAAAGCTTGCTTGTCTATTGTGTGCTGCTTATGCCGACAAGGCGCACCCGATCTCTTAACGCACGACACTAGCATGGTCCACTAATATATATGATTTAGATTTAGCTCTGAGATGGAACCCAAATGGCCCTTGCAATGGAAAGTGGCCAATGTCGTGCCTATGCATGTTGGACCAAGTCGTACGTGCCCTACCCAATGCCTATTAGTAATCAACCAATCGATGTTGCACCCACAGCACTTCGACCTTTACACACAAATCTCATTTTTTTGCTACCCATCTCCTTTGACTAGCAACCTGTCATGAGTCATGCATCTCACGCGACGTTGCCAAGCATCAACACTCATGCACTTGTCTTAAGCATCATGAGCAAAAACCTTCAGAGCAAAGTAGCCGCTCATTACTTCTTTAGCCAGGCGAATGGTTACCCAACTTGGCCCTAACAGAGTCAAAGCATCTTGGAATCACATAACATCCGTAACAATGCAAGGCAAGCGAAGTTTCCAAAGCCTAGAGAAACGCCTTTGTGGCGATCTCGAAGATCTTCATAACTTGGAATGGTGCTGATCAGCGTTACTTGTAGCTGCTGGTCACTCGAGCATCTCACCTTACGTCTACATCAAACACTTTCGGGTGTTGGTAGCACACAAGCACTTTGCTTAACGATAGGTAATTCTTGAGAATTGAAAAAAAGAATAAACGCCGCAACCTTTCATAGGGCAGAGCCCTCTCCACCTCTAATCTTCTTCAAACTTCCAAGAACCATTTCAATCGTATCATCCTATAGCCTAGCAACCTGCTACCGACCTCTCAAGTGTGCAAGAGCTAAGTTTCATTGTAGCTGGAACACTCTAGCTCATTCCAACAACTTCTTTTTAACAGTTATTGGGTTCAAAGACACAACTTTCAATGACATGTGGTTGTCGTAATTCAATCATAAGATCAATCTGGCTCGCTATCAAGCGGCTTGAAAGCCCAAATAAATATAGAATTTTTCCATGAACATGACATAACGCTAACTTGACATGGACCTTTTGTCTTTTTTCAAGCCCTTGGCGTCCGAAAAAAGCACGGGCAAACGATGTTCGGATATAAACTATTGTGTTAGCCAACAATAGTGGTCTAATCTTGTTTAGATTCAAATTGATGATTGACTTATGTGGTCTTTTGGGCGAATGTGATCTCATATTAGGATATGTGAACCTCTTTAATGTTACGACTGGTGATTGATCAGATTGCCAATCGCGCGGGCAGGGTAAGCGTTGAAGCAATTTGATGACGCGGGGGAATTAGTGCAAACTCTCAAGCGTGTGAGTACGGGTCTCCTCGATATTAAATTTGTCGATTGCATTGAAATTAATTGCCGTCTTCAAGAATATCCCCGTAATTCTAGTAAACCCTAATATTCAAACAATTGAATTTGAAGATTCATCTACATGGGGTATTCAAACTCCAATACTCAAAATTAACAGAACTCCAAAATCCAAGTTTGTAAAAACTTGAGGCTCCAACTTGTGACACAATCTAAACGTGTTGTAAGTTTGAAAATATGTGAATGTTGTGAGTTGCGGTTGATATGTGTGCAAGAGAAGGCTGTTGGTCTTTGTACACAATCTGTGATATTGTGGTGAGAGCTATGTGGGATATTAGCTCAAAAGTAAGAGGGTCGCTTGAGCACAACCTAGTATTCAAAAATGTTGAGTTAGTTAAAAGCTAGTCGATCGAAAAGTATTTATTAAGTGAAATAAGGTACAACGCCGGGATTATTTGACACTTCTCAAGTCATTTGGACCCTCCTCCAAATAGCTGACATAACATTAAGGAACATGGGAGGATGGAGAAGTGGTAATGCAAAAGAATTGTATGTGGTAGAGTTAGACAGCAAAGTGCAGAAAGCCACCAAGGTAATGGCCATTCCAAATATAGTGCAGAAAGCAGCATATACACAGCAGCAGCTGTCTGAAGCTTTTAGAAGGAAGGGTAAGAATAAGTAAAGAAAATCTATTTTTCTACCTCCATTTTTCCTACAACCTGCCTAGCCATTGTGTGCTACTGCATTGCATTTTTTGTGCTACTACTCCTACTTCCTTATTTTAATCAAAGCAAATTTTTCTATCTTCTATTATATATGATATTATTAGATGAATGAATAATAGAATATATGCACGTCACAAATAGATTTCTGCCCTTGCACTCCACTTGTGTTGGGCCCAGTTGGGCCCAGTTGGGCCGACTTGTGGGCCCGCATGAAATGAGAAGTGGTGTTACTCTGACTTGAACAATGATTTTAACGACTAACTGCGTCCAATGATAGAGTTGACCGGGCATTGTGTGTTGACAGCAACAGTCAATGGCTTCTGCTGGCCTGCTGCGATAGTAAGCGATGACGACGCGCATAGGTACGAACAAGCCTGTGTCGGCTCTATATTGCGTCGCTAAATCCGATTATAACACCTTTATCCAATATGGGAAGCACAGGTGAACATGGGTGAACACAAGTTTTTGAAACAAATACGAACCGTGCGGAAGATTGTGGGAGCTCCCGGCTGAACACGAATGCCGTCTGTCAACCGTGCAGATATTCCGATATGTGATGCATGCGTCTGAAGAATCTCCTTGCATCACCTCATCTTTTTTCTCTGGTATCAAGGACAGTGATGTAACCAGAACTCTCGAAGGAAGATAAATAAATTGTCCAGTCAAAGATTGTAAGAACTTTTATACTGACATCTATCATGGCTACTACAATTGCGAGTCAGCTCCTCACTTCGCAGCTTTCTGGTGTCAGCCTGGGGCAGCGCAGCCTTGTTTATAGAAGTTCGGTTGCAGAAACTAAGTTGAGTGCGCTAAGACCGTCCAAGGGGAAAAGTTCCCCGATTTTGTTCGTAAGGGCGGCCCAAGCTGAGGGTATTAAGAGCGTCGTTCAGAAGGCAACTGTGGGATTGACCGCGATTGGTCTTTCAGCTGCATTGCAGTTCTCTCCTCTTGTAGCTGATGTTGCCAATGCCAATGAGTATGATGTTTTAGGACAAGGAGCTCCTACTACTTCTCATGTGGTTGATGATTCCAATGTACTAAACAGAGTGACTAAATCAGACATAAAGAGGCTCCTGACTGACCTTGAGGAGAGGACCGGTTACCATCTTGACGTTGTAACCATCAGAAAGCTTACGGTATGTCTTCCCCGCATAGCTGTCTGCGAAATTTTATTTTTTACACCCTGCATGCGTTCGTGATCAGAATGAGAAGACTATGCCCAATGAGCTCACATGATATGCAAGCTGCTTATGATGCATCATTCAATGATTTGTACATTGGGCTGCATAATGAAGGACACGTTTCCTACTTCTTTACTTCGTGGACGAGTATGCGCTTATGAATACTTGCTGGTGTTTTTGGATGTCAACTGCAGTCAAAGGGAGACGTTTTTGAGTTTGCAGACAATGTCTTAGAAAAGTGGTACCCTACCATTGAGGAGGGTGACAAGAAGGGTGTGGTTCTGCTAGTGACCACTGCTAAAGAAGGTGCCATTGCTGGAGGGCCTAGCTTTTCAAAGACCATTGGGGATCAGCTTTTGGAAGCAGTGATTGCGGAAAATCTTCCAGGTGAATTATTTTCAAACATTTACCTTTTTTTTGCGTACCCTTGTCGTTAAGAGAAACGGTTCTGTTTATTTCAAAACTGGGACTTTATCATGCTTACTGCTGTTGTTAAGAGAAGCGCTACTTCTTTTTTTCAGGACTCGGTTACAGAAGATAGAGAACTAAGCAGGTGTTGCATTGTATCAGTCTGCTGGTGCCTGTTTTTCCGCGAAAGAACTTTTTTGAGCAACCGGGGAGTGCTGTGTCGCCTTCTGTCAGAACCAAGCAAGGGGCCCTCGTATTATTTTTTGCTATAGTCTTGAAACGGCCAGGCTCCCATGATGACCACTTGTGGGCTTATATTTGGCCCTGCTCTACGATTAGCCGGAGGATGAGAGCACAGGGCCATGTTGTCAGCTAAGGGATGTATACACAGTCCAGAAGTGGGAGTTCTACCATTGGCGTTTTGACCTGTCTGCAATCTAGATGCTGGTCGTTCTCAGTATTTCAGTGTGCCTACTGCATAATTTCAGCCGGTGCATATGCTCTTGAAGTGAAAACTTTAACCTAGGATGCATGCCTTGCAAAGTTGATTCCTTTAAAACTTGTGGCTGTGTATTTAGCTTTAGGTACTGCAATCACTTGATAGACATGAAGGTGGCCTGCTTAACGATATCGTGGTGGGGGAATGCAGTTTTGGCCACCGATGAGAAGTACAATGAGGCAATGTACAGTTCGGTCAAACGCCTGGCAGCAAAAATTGATGGATTGCCAGATGAGGGTGGCCCTCAGTTTGAAGAAAGTAAGCGTGTGTCGAACTTCAAGACAAAGGCAGAAACCCAGGAAAAACGTGGCCAATTTTCCACCGTGGTAGGTGGCCTTCTTGTTATTGCTTTTGTTGTACCCATGGCCCAATACTACGCCTACGTTGCTAAGAAGTAAGTGAAGACCTGATGTCTAGAGAATGGCAGAGTAAGAAAAGAAGACAAGCGATTGGTGGAAGTGCTTGAGGTGTTTTGATTCTGCGAAGGTCTTTGTTTTGGTCCCATGGGACCCATCAGAGTGCAGTCTAGCGTTTTTGGTGGAACACCCAATTGCATGGCTGCCAATTAGTGTTCGCGGTGATTCATTCCTATTTCATTATATTGTTCTGTGTATATTACCGTCTTTTATTGCAAAATTTACATGCAGATAGTCTGCCAGGCAACCTCTGAATTTTTGGAGGGGGCTAATCAGTTCCACCCATTACCCAAAGGCTTTTTGGTGCAAGAATATTCGTGCTCGAATTGTGGTATGTGTTCTTTCAGTGGTTTTTGTAAGCCTTGATTGGCTCACCATGTTTTTCATGCCACATAACTAAATGACAGCACATATCTTGTCTCTTGTCAAGATAAGTATGCTACGGAGATCGAGTCTTCTTGGCCATGTTTGTAACCGTCTTGATGGAAGTCTTGCATAGTAATATGCATTTCGCTCTCTTGCGCAGTGCTGCGTTATCGCTCTTTGAGAGGCTTGATTTAGAATGTTTCTCACACCTAGTAGTGGCTTGAAAGCGACACCTGCTCACTTATTGGCCTTGCATGATGTTGTTGTGCAAACACAAACGAAAGCCAGGTCTTTCTTTCGCTTGGGCTAGGTCTCTTAACATGTGCATATGGGGGTGTAGCTGTCTGTACTCTATTGTCCGTCTGAGAACTTTGCTTGTAATCTAGTTGGGAATGTACTGTTTCCAGTAGTGTAAAACACTTTCTTCAATCCAATGATGTTACTGCACAACTTCAGTGAGGACTGGGACTGATTCAGAGGAAAATGTGTGCTGAAGTATTTGAGCTTACTATCGTCCCTCACAGCTATCCAAAAACGCTATTCTCACATCACCTTCAAGGGCTCTTCCTTGAGCCTCGCGAAAGTGGAGTATGTGTGAGCATTCATCTTTCTCTTAGCTTGACGCAACGTGCTCAGTTCGTGAGTTAGCGTGCGCCACATTTTGTTTCAAGCCACTACTTCATAATCCATGGTCAACTCTTTTGGCACTGGACGTCCATTGGCATTGGACGTTAGGATCCACTTAAGAAAGGGACTTCAGAAAATTATCCATGAGACATCTTCCCCGCCTCTCAACTTCCACTGTTCGACACCTATTTCACTTGTAAATGTAGATTAATAGCACTTCATCTCGTGTTAATGGTGGTCTATGCTGTTCAATCTTAATTTACATACTTTGCTTTTAAATGAGGTGCGGAGGGGATTGTCCAAGAGTTATGTTCACAGTCCCCTTATGCACCTTTCATTCCACTACCTATGGCATGCAAGCAGTCCGTAATCTTGGGCCAATAGAAGTAAGCTGAAGCATAAACCTTCACACTAATGAAGTATGCAAGCACACACTCAAAATCCGCAACACACAGTCACAAGAATTTCACACAAATGTTTTCACGGTCTGCTCTTCTTCATTGCCAAACTGCGAGTACCACCCATGTTCCTACCTAAGTACTCATAAACATGTGGCGGCGCTTATCCTCATTGTTCAATATTACGCCTAAGCAACCTGATACCACTGTAGGCCTTAGAATCTATCCTTCAGGAAGGCTCGTACTTCCTCTTAGCACCATATTGCTAAAAGTTGCAACGAGCAACATGGTTACTCATTTCCTTGGCGTTGGCTACCTAGTTTCAAAGACACGCTTCTGCACCATCTGTTACATTGCGTTACTTGGTAGTCTCTTGAACTTGGGCGGAGATGGCCCATTTGAGCCATTTTGAGCGCTGCCTTTTTCCAGCTGTTTAAAAGTGCTTGGTCTTACTTATTTATGTGGACAAACACGTTCGTTTAACATACATTAAGCTACTAAAGAATTCAAATATGATGCTCCAACTCCTGTAGCTTTTCTTTAAGCCTTGATTTGTTCGTCAGTAAGATCTCGATGATCATTAGTCGGTCAGTGCATTGAGACACCTTGCGAACGCGACTGGTTTCGCGTCCTTTGAAGCGACATCGAAGATACTTGCATCAAAGATACTTGCATTCTAGTAGACGCCGCTTACCGGCCCCTAACGCGGCCTAATGGAAAGGCCCCAGGGACCAACTTGCAACCTAGCGGACTTAAAGGGCACACATCATGACTCCACGCAACCTCAAAGGAGACCCACTATGTGCACTCAAATTTGCAAGCCCTCCCTAGCACATAAATCTTGCATTTCCATGATAAAAATGCCCCAGAATAGGCTATAGCTATAATTGGGTGACTGCATCATCTACAGCTACATGAAGCTTCCCCAAGTTACAGATCCACTATTGAGGCACTATGTAGTACACGGTGGTTAAGGTAAGCTCAGCCAGTAAGGAGCTCTTGGCATATTTTTGCACCTAGTGTTGACTGCTTTAAGTTGTGTCTAGTTTATAGGGATGCTAGCACATCAACTACTGACACATGTGGAAGTAATCAGGTCAAACAAGTGTGATCCCGTCCATTAAATCCGTGCCAAACTCGCCCGTATTTCACGAGTAAAAAGCTCTAGAGATGCCCTAATCGAGCATCTTATATAAGTCCTTAATGCCAAGTTATAAGTGAAAGAGGTATGAGTAAAGTTGACAATTTTACCTCCTGTGTTTTTTGGCCACTTCCCTTTCTTGTGAAGAGCAACCTGGCCTCTCCTATGTCGGTTTTCCAATGAGTTGAAGACACAAGTAGTGAGCTAATCACAGCTTACCTCCCTTGCAGGAGCTACTCTAAGAAGGTGATCTCAGAGTGCTATCGGTAACATTTTGGGCCGGACCTCATTTATTGTTCTCTATCCAATTTCTAGTCTTCATGTGCTCACTCTAATAAGTACAAAATATATAATAAGAATATGTGAATATTTGCCCTCTTTTTTTCAGATATATTACAGATACCATTGCAGCAAAGCCTGCGGACTTGACTTGTATTGCTTATGCCGCTGATGCGCGCCCAAGCTCTTGGAGATAGTTAAAATGTCTCCATCCACCTGTCGCATGATTTTTCCGTCTTTTGGTACCAAGTGTCGTAAGCTGGTCATCTTGCGCATCTTCCTCATGATGGGTTTGAAAGCCAAAAAGACCTGGGAGTCGTTGTCCAAGTAAAGAACTCTAGACACTCGGACTCCTCTGTGGATCAGTGCTACGTCCCAGCGCACAGTCCAGCGGACACGGACATTGTTGAGAGTGGATCCAAAACCTGTTGTTGAATCGGCGCTAATATCAGCAGCGAAACTGCAGGCACTAATATTAGTGCCGACTTAACTGGATATGATACTACCAATAGTCCTTCTCGCCTGAAGTTTAACCGTACAAGCTACTAGGGTAACCACACGTTTCCTTTGACTGTCAAAAAATGTTATTTTGTACATTTGCTGCAGCCTTGTTTGGGGCTTTTTGTCTCTCAGCCATGGTGATTGTCCTTCAGCGGCGAATGTGCTAGTTACAGTGTGCGGCTACACTCAGTATGGATGCAAAGAGTTTTGTGTATGAAAGCATCTGTTTGGTTGGCTGAAGTGGTGGCTTAACATATAACATTGCAGGCACGTAGAGCAAGTTGATCACAGCCGTCCAGCGACCATCAATCGCAAGTGCCGAGACCTTTAAAGGAAATGCCCCAAGACAACCATACAAATTCTTCAAGGATGAGGCCCTACAACTCGAGCATATTCTTTTGAAGCCAGGACCTCTTTTGTTTAACATTGATTGGTAGTTTTGAACAACATCGTAATGGCAAGGCTTTTATGCCTATAGGTTGGAAGCCAATAGCTTACCAAGTTCTAGAAGTGGGCTGAAGAATACCTCTGCAATTTTGTGCTTGGTGAGGATTCCTTACGTCTTGGTTGTTATCTTGTTCATTTAGAAAGCCATCAGGTTTGACAATTTGTGTTCAAATTGTCTGATTTCGGAAAAAAGAAGGTGATTTTAGAAAGAATAGTAGGAGTAGTAGTATGCTACAAATTGCGCATCATTTGTTCTTGTCTAGTCCTTTCCTACATGCTGCTACGCTTATCTGTACTTGACTAATTAAGAACAATACAAAAGGTCAAGACAACTATGTTCCAACTCCTAAACAACACTATGAATTGGCAGCTGCACTCTTGCTGTGTTGAGATTGTCCGTCGAATTGCAGCCGTTGGTTACTGCCAATCGAAGAAACATATTGTCACACTAACAACAACAACCACACTATTGTGCATGGCTAAGACTATTGCTGGCACCAACTTCGTTGCCTGCATCGTGCCTCTCCCAGTGGAGTGGAGGGTTAGAGGGGTGGGTGGGTGGGTATGTGTAGCCGCTACCTTCCTGCTGTAATGAGGCTTCTTTGCAAAGAGAAGCCTTATGAGGGTTTCGTTTGTCGATGAAACACAACACGTGTGAAATCGATCAAAATTGAACACTTGTCAAATTTGGTTTGCGACATTTCATGTCGCAAACCTTCAGTTTGACAATTTATGTTCAAATTGCCTGATTTCAAAAAAAAAAGGGTGATTTTAGTAAAAATAGTAGGAGTAGTAGTATGCAATATTAGTAGCATACGAGGTACTTCTAGGCTAGTCTAGTGGTTAGCGTAGAAGTTGGGTCTCATCTAGGTAGCGGCTCCTACGGGTCGTACTACATTATAATGTTACTACATTGCATCTAAAAGCTGCTAAAATTTGCTCTTGGCCATGGGGGGCATCGCTAGCATCGTCGGGGATGGCTATGGCTCAAGCAGCTTATGCCAGTGACTGCTGCAGGTGAAGCACGTATGGCTCTTATCCTCAAGCAGATTTTCATTTGCCCATAGTTTGGGCTACAGCATCAGGGACGTCCAAGTTGGCGGCTGCTAAAGATACAGAAAGGAGGGAAGGACAGCCAGCGGACGAGCGCACTGTCGAAGAACTTATGGCATCAAGGGCCAATGTTCTAAACCCACCTCCTGCTGTACAAGTCAATGTGCCCCTAGGTCAAATTCGTGACCGGCTGAATGCGGCAGGAATTGCTGCTGCAGGAGCAAGAGGGACTATTGGGGACACTACTCAGCGAGTGAATGCCACTGCTACTGCTGTATTTGCTAGACTCCCACCTCAGAGTGTGAATTTGGGAACATTGTTCATGCAAATGACGAGCATGTATCAGTCCCAACAGGAGGACAGAAGAATCATAATGTGTCTATTGCGGGACAGAGACCAACTGGGTTCTCAAACCACTGGTAGTGGTGGTAGAGGGCCTAGTAAGCCCAAGCCAAAACCTCCCTAGGATTATAATCCTGAGGGGAACACAAAGTATTACCTGATCAAGTTTCTCGCTGATGTTGAGAAGTGGCTGGAGAACTACCCAGAATTGCAGGATTACGAGAAGGTCAGGCACACTGGTGCTCTACTGAAAGACAATGCAATTGTAATGAATCAGTATACTGGTCGATCTAATATTCATTTAGATAATATAGTCAAATAAGTTCAGCCTGCTGAACTCTAGTTAACAATCAGTCTGCTGGACTTTACACTTAATATCAGTTTAATGACTTGGCCGGAAGTAGCAGGCTGAGGTCACCTTAAGTCAGCTTGCTGACACATTCTTTGACAGCCAGCTGACTTCCGTACTCGGTAGCAGCGAACTGCCTCGATATGCATCTAAGTGTGGTATGCTAGATGAATGGCCAGATGACATCCCTATGATGGATGGCGATTCGGGATGATGGGAGATGGCGGTGGATTTGGTTAACCGAGGTCCTACCAACGTGGTTAACTCCCGGGTAGGCGGTGCCATCGCACTGACCGTTGAACAGTAAACTCATTCCATGTACATATGCTAGGCATTGCTCTCGAGTTCGGCATTCGGAAACGAGGCCAACTCTCTTGTACAGCTTACTGAGAGAGATCTGAATCCAAGGCGAGAAGCCATTGATACGCACTGTCTTCTAACCTTGCTTATGTATGAGTTTACTGATTTGCATCATTGATGCTAGTTTACTCGCATTTGACTTACGAGTATTATTCCCTGCTAGTGTATTGTCCTTTGCCGTTAAACCAGTTAACGGAAATACCATAAAGATTACTTGCTGATATAAAGATCTTTATTTATTGTTAATCGCCTATTTGGTAAGTCGATTCATTTCAGCAGCAGACTGGTGGCTGTATTGGAAAGGAGGGCGTAAGGCTCAACAACTCGGTGACCCTACTTGGGTAGAGTTTGACGAGAAACCGCATGAGAAGTTTGATGAGATCAATCAGCAGGAGAAAGCTATCTATGCGATGATCTTCTTGACACTGAAGCAGACCACTTCAGTAGCTAAATTTGCTCAAAAGTTTCAGGAGAACATGATGAAGCAGCCAGACTTGCCAGGGCGGTATAGGATAGCATACTTCAGGTATGGCTTAAAATTCGAAGTCTTTGGTCATTTTGCTAAAAAGAAATATGAGAAACGGGCTGACTTGATCCAGGATAATGATGCTTGGGATCAGCAGCAATTCAATCACAAGCGCTAGAGTAATGCTTTGGTGTCTAAGGTTGTCAAAAAGCCCCACGGTTCCTACAATGCAATTGAAGGAGACCAGGCTGAGGATGATCAGGGTGATGAATATGAGTATGAGTATAATAAACAGTAGAGTGCATACTTACATAGTAAAGCTTTTAAGGTGATTACAAATCATCTATCTTTGACTCACTTTCAGAAGAAGTCCAAGCTGTCAAGGAGGGAGAACCGTTGGAGCCAGATGCTGGAGCAGTTTCAAGTCCAGATTGACTACAAACGAGGGAAGTTGAATCCTGCTGATGCACTCTTTAGAAGACCTGACTTGCAAGAGAGGAACTTTAATCAGCATGCAGTAGATAAAGTCCTTTGTGCACTCACTTCACTAAAGGTGAAAAAGTCCTTCCTAGAACAATTTAGGAAAGCCTACCTTTCTGACCCAACATTTGAGCCCAGCCCCACCGATGGTGTGAGTCCTGCTACTGCACTTAAGGGAGGGGTCTGGGTGACTGAAACCACTTCAGGCAGGCTAAAACTGGTCATTCCTAATAACTTGGAAATACGGTCCCTTTTATTGAGTAAAGCACATGACAGTTTACTGGGTGGGCATTTGGGGCAGGCCAAAACTGTAAGCAAACTGGCAAAACATTATCATTGAGAGGGATTACCTCGGGAGGTCTTGAAATATGTGAAGTCCTGTGATCAGTGTCAAAGATTTAAGTCTCGACACACACCCCCGAGGGGTCTCTTACAACCGCTGCCCATCCCAGCTGGACGCCGGGAAACAATAACCATGGACTGGACGGTAACACTGCCACGAACTGCCAATGGGCATGATTCGATACTAGTAGTCGTAGATAAATTGACAAAAATGGTCGTTTTCATCCCCACAACTGTCAAAGTAACTGCACTCGAAACAGCATGACAGTTCTTCAACCATGTAGTATGCCAATATGGGCTACCCTTTCATATCATCTCAGACAGAGACTCAAAATTTACCTCTAAGTTCTGGAGAGCTCTAATGGGGTTAATGGGAGTCAAACAGTTGCTCTGCACAGCAAATCACCCTCAGACTAATGGGCAGACTGAAAGAACTAACCGAGTTTTGCAAGAGGTGCTGAGAGCCTATATTAACCAAAAACAAGACAATTGGTGAAAGGGGGAAGGGTGTGGGGAGTGCGCCCACACACACTCACGCACTCTCACCCGCGAGTGGAAGCGTGCACGAGGACCTTTCCTAGTTGCATATACAAGGTGGAGTGGCCTGGTGGTATGCCACCCTTGCGAGAGTTAGAGGGCTACATGAGAGAGGAGTGGAAAAGAACTCACTTTAGTCGTTACAAGATAAGAAAGTTAGACTAGACTCGACAAGACTAGACTAGACTTCCTCTTTTTATGCTTCAACTCTAAGTGTCCTCTCTAGCAAACTACCTCCATAACCTTCTACTATGGCTCCTTCCATGTAGGTGACCTTGCCTAGTTGGACAAGCTAGCACACCCACACGCACACAATCACGCTCTAGAATATTCTACTATACAATCCACTAACTCCTCACGGAGTTTCTAGAATTTCCACAATCACTTTGGCACTCTACGTAATCGTACGTAGTTTCTGGAACCCTCATGATTCAATGTTCTACTTTCTGGACTCCAACCGAAATTTTCGCCCTGGACCTGTCCTTGTCACTAAATTGAATCTGTGACACTAAAAACCCACTAAAAACTCCCAAAATTCATAACTTTCTCAATACTTGTCCAAATGACTTGAAATAAAAGCCAAAGTTCTTTTAAAATCACACTCTATGTATATAAAATGCTAGAAAGATAAAAACCACACTTTGATTACCTTACATCATCCCCCTCCTCAAGATGCGACGTCCTCGGCGCATACTAAGCATAAGTGACGTGATATGAGGCATCGAGCTCACATATACGCTAAAAAAACACACATACACATTTATTATATAATTTGCTGGTCTTGAACAGGCTCCAAGATGATAATCAATACTCCAAACTTGCTCCTTTAAGTAAAAGTTCCATCGCATACGTTGGCTCCACACATGACGTCTACTAACACGAGTGCATCTTCTCTTCAACTCCTTCGTCTTGGAGTAGGCCAATATCTTCATGAGGGCTGTAACATACTCCCTCCATCATCTCCACATACTCCAAAGCTGGATCCAAGGCATAATAGTTCGCCAAATCGCCAAAATACTCATTCTCCGCCCTCTTGGACAAGTGGCAACTCCTCGTTGCGCCATGTGGCTTACTCGTGGTGCTCTTATAATTTTGACCAGATTACATCATGAACTTGACTCCACTATGTTCTTGAACCTCCTGGTACACTTAGCTACCTCTAGCTCTAAGCCATACTCCTTGTAGAGGTATTGCACTCTCTCACTTGTGTGCGTGACTCGTGGTGACCTCTTAAGACGCCAAGTGGCACCCCCCTGACTTTTTCTGACATTTTTAGCCTGCAAGTTGTGCAATCTACATAGTCTCACCCCTCTGAACTCACTGGTATGCTTTGTTTCCCCTGATTTTAAGTCTATGATCATGAAATCAGATTGCGCTTTGCCTCACACATGTGGCTCGCACGGCAGTCCAGCAGATCGCCATGTGGCATTGTCAGGATTTAAATTAACATAAAAAAATTACTTTTTCTAAATCTGAACCCATAGGACTACCTCTCCATAAAGTTTCAGAATCTGAATTTAAGTCTAACACTCAAACGAGATCGTCACTTTGTGCCTCACGCTCGTAGGACGCACACGCGCGCAACATGGATAAAGCTCCCGCGCCTACAAATGACACATGCTTAAACCCCTGATTCTGAAACTTGACTATGACTCAAGGCAGGCCTCATACTAGGCCTCTCACATCATGTAGGACTTCTAGTGAAAATATTACCCACTATCTCCTAAGTAGGCAAAAAGTAGCCAAAATCTGCCAGCTTTTACCCTCGCGCTCGCCTACCCGTAAAACCCTCAAACACAGACAGATTTGAGTATCTTCCAAGCTCCTGCTCTCAAGCCTCTTTCCACTTCACATCTGTTACTTACAATTGAACTCATGGGACTGGTTTGACCTTGCTTACAAGCACTATAAACAACTATAGCACTCCCGCCCTTCATCATGAAGGTAAGGCGCTTACCACTCGAGTGTCCAGGTGCAGATTTTACGCCTCTCTCGTGCTTGCTTGTATAGGCGCTGATTCTATTAGCTTCATGCACAGGTCTTTGTCATATATCTCCATCTTAGGCAGAACATATCAGCCCCATTACACTTGGTCTCCTCCTCATAGGTCCATATCCATAAAGTCCATCAAGCGACGATAATATTGTTCACAAGGCATGAGCGCGTAGTCCCGCTCGTGGTGCACCAAACTCCATCATAGTCTCCTTCCTGACTAGATGCTCACTCCCACATACTCTTGGCTCTTCTTGAAGGTCAGCCTTCACACAAGGCTCCAAGAAACACATCTGGAATGCCTCCATGAGCTCCATAACTTGGGCAAACGCACATAGTCTTAGTGCTTGCACCTCATCTTGTGCTCGCACACACTTTGTCTTGCAAGCGGGCTTCTCTTGAGCTCACTTTCTAGGAGCTCCTCCACTTGAGCAGTTGGGGTCTGCTCTACATATGAGCAAGGGGATCATACACCTCTACTTGCTCCACCGGCGATGCGCGCTCGCCAAGGTTGTTAGGAGGCACGCTTGCTACATGCGATGACCGGGCCAAGGTCACCAACACAAGCGCTTCTTCTTCACCTTCACCTTCCCGTGTCGCTTCTTTGCTAGCGGGCTGAAGATAGCTACTTGTGGTCTTTTCTACCTCCACCTATTTCACTATCTTCACTTGACCATACTCCTCCTTGGTCTTCACTTCACCCGTGCACTAAAGCACTAGAGGATAGGCTACTCTCTTTGTGCAACTCCTTCCACATGCTTAGCTTCTTGAGTGCACTCTAGCCTTGGTCACCCCAATGACACTTCTTACTACTAAACTCAGCTTGCCTTGGTGCTCTACTTTCACATGAAGAGCTTCCATAGATGCACCAAAATCTGCCCCTTAACTATGCCATCACACAACTAGTGGCACACACACCTCAAGTGGGAGACATCTCTTGCACTAGCCTCTTGCACCAACTTCATACCTTGCTTCTTCTTCCAGACCATAGGCTTGTCTTCATTATAGCTCTCAAACATAAGTACTTCATAGTAGTCTCCTCCATAAAAAAAAGAAAAATCTAAACTTGAAAGGCTCCATCTCCACTTATCTTGCTTGAAGAAAAATCTGCATCACTTCTTCTTGCATTAAGCCTTCTCCACGGCGCTTTTCTTCACTTGAGGCTTCATCAATCTCCATAAGAATGACCAAGCTCCATCATGGCTGGCCAACAATATCCAGTGGCTATGTAGGAGTGATGCAAGGCAACCCAAATCTGGCCACATACTTGGCCAACTTGGTGCAACACCTCGGTGCACCCTCTCTTGAGCTTCTCATGAGCTCCTCTTGAGCTTATGAGTGCTATGCTCGCCAAAGCTCCTAGACTTGCAAGTACACATGCTTGCTAAGTCCCTGGTTGCCTACCCTTAAAATCTGCTTCACCTTCATTTAAGATCTGAAATAAAGATGGGCACACACTCCTTCCTAGCCACTATCACCTCTATGCTAAGCCCCCCTCAAAGAAAGAGCTTAACACTAAAGAGCTTGCATCTTCAAGTAAAAATCCAGCCGTGTGAACCCCATATTTTCTTCATGCTCATATGTCTCCATACTCAAGCAAAGGCTGCTCTATATTACTTATATTACTACCATGCTTGGGCAACCTTTTTATACTTTAAAGAAGACGTACAAAAATCTGGTTGCATCCAAGTTAACACTTCTTGGAGCACCTCCCTCTTCCCATCTCCTCCCTCCTTCAAGAGAGTGAGATGCTAGCTTGCATCAACGTCTTCATGGCTGGTCTTAGCAACTTTTCTTGCTTCTCCTCTCTACCCTCTCTACACCCCTACAACATCACCAACCAAAGCTCCTCCTCCAAATGAAGCAACTAGGTAGCTCCGATACCATGTGAGAGGGGGAAGGGTGCGGGGAGTGCGCCCACACACACTCACGCACCCTCACCCGCGAGTGGAAGCGTGCACGAGGACCTTTCCTAGTTGCATACACAAGGTGGAGTGGCCTGGTGGTATGCCACCCTTGCAAGAGTTAGAGGGCTACATGAGAGAGGAGTGGAAAAGAACTCACTTTATTAAGAAAAGTCGTTACAAGATAAGAAAGTTAGACTAGACTCGACAAGAGTAGACTAGGCTCCCTCTTTTTATGCTTCAACTCTAAGTGTCCTCTCTAGCAAACTACCTCCATAACCTTCTACTATGGCTCCTTCCATGTAGGTGACCTTGCCTAGTTGGACAAGCTAGCACACTCACACGCACACAATCACGCTCTAGAATATTCTACTACACAATCCACTAACTCCTCACGGAGTTTCTAGAATTTCCACAATCACTTTGGCACTCTACGTAATCGTACGTAGTTTCTGGAACCCTCATGATTCAATGTCCTACTTTCTGGACTCCAACCGAAATTTTCGTCACTAGACTTGTCCTTGTCACTAAATTGAATCTGTGACACTAAAAACCCAGTAAAAACTCCCAAAATTCCAAACTTTCTCAATACTTGTCCAAATGACTTGAAATAAAAGCCAAAGTTCTTTTAAAATCACTCTCTATGTATATGAAATGCTAGAAAGATACAAACTACACTCTGATAACCTTACAATTGGGATGATCTGTTGCCTCGAATCCAGTTTGCGGTCAACAGTGCGGTGCACGCGTCAACGGGCAAGACTCCTTTTGAACTCAGCCTGGGTAGAGTCCCTAAGTCTCCTTTAGATGTACTAGGGGAGTCTTTAACTCACCCTAAAGAGATTGACAGTTCGGTCTCCTTCCAGTTAACCCAAGAGTTTGCTGACACCCTGTCAGAAGTCCAACAGAACCTGCACAAAGCTCAGGAAAACCAACAAACATACGCTAATCAGCACCGTCGAGAACTGACATTTTCTGAAGGCGATTTGGTCAAACTACATTCTCAACACCTGTACTTGCCTGGTGTGGTCAAGAAAAAGCTTGGTCCGGTCTGGGTCGGTCCATACTCGGTGGTGCGCCGTGTCGGTCAGAATGCTTTCAAGTTGAACATGTCACAGAATACAAGGGTCACCCAGTCTTTAATGTCTCCACCCAGGAACCGTACATAAAAGGTGACACACTGTTCACAGGTCGGTTACCTGTCCAACCGGGACCGGTCCCCGCTGTTCGGGATGGTGACCCTGAGGAATATGAGGTCCAGGAGATTTTAGACGCTCGCTCTGTCCGTCGATCGTCTAAATATGTCATAAAGTACCTGGTCGGATGGAAGGGTTACGATGCCTTTGGGGACGCTTGGGATTTTAAAGACTAGCTGACCAATGCCAAAGGGGCGTTAAAACGGTTCCACCTTCGGGCGGCTGGCACCCCTCCCTAGCTGTCATTTCAGTGAACATGGACAGGTCACAGGAGGTCCTGTCTCCATATAAGTTGGAGGGGAATGTGACAGTTAGTGACAGATAGTGACAGTTGTGACAGGCAGCCCACCTTTAAAATTAAGTTGGAGGGAGTGTGTTCCGTTTCGGGATCATTCATGCGAATTTTATAACCATTCTACATACTGAATCAGCGGTCATACTCACTTTTTCTCTCTAACTCAAATCTCTTTTATACTCACTCACACACAAGATACTACACACTCGGGACTCTCCCTATCACGTTCTTCTTAACCACGGACACTCAGTAGCAGCAAAGTATCATGACTTCACTGACTGCATCGTGTGTATGATTGAGCAGGATGACTCAGAGGTTGGAACTTAAGAGGAAGAGAAGAGCGGAAGAGGCACATGCAGAATACTTGCAATTCCGCAGCGACATCGAATCATCCTCCATCTCCGCTCGGGGATCACAACGACTTCAACAACAGCGGGAGGCACAGAAGAAGAAGGAGGAGGAGGAACAGGCCAGAAAAGCTGCAGAGGAGGCCAAGAAGGCGGAAGAGGAGAGGCAAGCCGAGGAGAGGCGGAAGCAGCAGGCTGAAGATGAACAGAGGAGTTGGGTCGTAAGGAACAGCACGCTGTTACTAGTGTTAGTGTTGTAGAGGCGACAACATGTTAAGGAGGAGGGATTGTACTGAATCAGTATATTGGTTGATATAATATTCATATAATAGTTAAATAAGTTCAGCCTGCTGAACTTTAGTTAATGTTGAGTCTTCTGGACTTTATAACATAATCGGCTTAATGACTCAGCCGAGAGCAGCAGGCTGAAGTCAACTTAGGTCAGCTTGCTGACACATTCTTTGCCAGCCAGCTGCCTTCCGTACTCGGTATCAGCGAACTGTCTAGATATGCATTTAAGTGTAGTGTGCTAGATGAATGGCCAGATGACATCCTTAGGATGGATGGCGATTCGGGATGATGGGAGATGGCGGTGGATCTGGTTAACCGAGGTCCTACCAACGCGATTAACTCCCGGGTAGGCGGTGCCATCGCACTGGCCGTTGAACAGTAAACTCATTCCACGTACATATGCTAGATATTGCTTTTGAGTTCGGCTGTAGTGAAACAGATAGATAAAGTACTTAGTAAATGAGAATACTTTATTCAAGACAAGGATCTTTGAACACAAGTGGTAGCTTCTTGAAAGAGAGATGGCTTCTTGAAAGTTAATATATTTCTGGATTTTGGCAAGTACAAGAGTGATTCTGGAATGTCTTTCTATGTTCTAGCTCTTGTTTATATACTTGCTACATAAGTAATTTCTAGGAAGGTGTATGTTGATGTGTTGGCACCCAACACATCCCAAAACTTGCCACCTCTTTCTAGAATAATGTACACATGTCCTTTTGACCTAAAAATGGCACATTTGACTTTTGCCACATGGAGTTTTTCTAGGTCTTTCCTCTAACTTCGAAAATGCCTTGGAAGGTTCAAAGAACATGAACCAAGTTACTAGAGTACCTGTTCACACTTGACTCCACACAATACTACTCCAAATATATTTGAAAACATTAAAATATATGAAAACTAATATATAATAACTCAAATCACTACATCGGCATTCGGAAACGAGGCCAACTCTCTTGTACTGCTTACTGAGAGATATCTGATCCAAGGCAAGAAGCCATTGATATGCACTGTCTTCTAGCCTTGCTTATGTATGAGTCTACTAATTGCATTAGTAATGCTAGTTTACTTGCATTTGACTTGCGAGTATTGTCCACTGCTAGTGTGTTGTCCTTTGCTGTTTAATCAATTAACGGAAAATACCATAAAGATTACTTGCTGATATAAATATCTTAATTAATTGTTAATCGCCTATTTGGTAAGCCGATTCATTTCAGCTCCGCTAATCGATACACCAAAATAATTGCAGCTAGTGACAAATGGTATGTAGACGAGGTGACACGCTCTTGGATGAGATACAAGCAGTAGAGCCTGACCACCTCGATTGACGCCGGAAGATCTTACAACTTATGCATTTCGCACCACCGTTAAAAATGCATCCAGTAAGTGTTGTAGGTACGCAGATTGGTAGGCGCGATAGTGTGGAGCAACACGTCCACGCTCGTGGCTTCCAAGACTTGTAAGGCCGGATTTTCAAAAAGTCGATATTCTGCTCCTACACCCAGGCATAAGGCTAGCACCATGCACTGAGGGATGCCCTTGCCCCCAAACGCAGCCTTGTTTGTGCCAGGCAACAAAATTGAGGAGCTATAGCCTAGCGTAATGATCGCCTGCACACAATCTATCCACTCCGCATCGCTATCTAGCAACCGCGGCCACCAGCTGGCTGACTGCCACTAGAGTATCACTATCGTGCATTTGGCCTTGCATCGCAGCACGTGGTCGACTACTGGAGCGACCATCTGAGGTGGTGGAAAACGATAGTTGTTTTCACCTGGAAAGTGCTCGGTGAGGGCATTTATGGCCTTAGCGCCCACCTCTGGCCACCTAAAGTTGAACCTCGGCAGGCGCGTGTTGCTTGCTGTGGCAAATCCATCGACCGAATGCGGCCCCCGCTCTGCTTCTAGTCTTTGAAAAAACCGAGTCAACAACCAGTAAACATAACCAATAACAACAATAATTAACAAACAAATATTTGTGGAGTCCTAGGTCTATATCCCACCCACATCCAAAAATGTTTTGCTCCTTAACGTGAGCATGTGCACCCAAACGTGCAGGGGGCCTAGGTGGCCAACCAATTCAGCAACAATTTGCCAATAAAAAATGATAAAAATAATCATAACAATGATTTAAATTCTCCATGGAGACCAAAGGCCTGGGAAACAATGTCCAACTACCCACGCTCCAAATAACAAAAAATGCTATGAACGCTGGGGTTGGCCATAAGGCCCCTGAGGCGGCCCATAAGGCCCATGGAAGTTTGCTACCTGAGCAGGTGCTAGCAAAGGCTGCCTCTGTTGGGGGCCTGGGCCATTAGGTGGCCCCGAAGGGAAAATACGAGATGTGTGGCCTACCATGTGGCAGTGCCAGCAACTCAAGTCATTTCTAAACATCTTAGGAGCGCGGGGGTTAGCCTTAAACGCATACGGGCTGGCCCGTGGTTTGAGGCTACTAAAATTAACCTCCCTCTCCTCCTCTTTGTCCTTCTTACTCTTAGCCACTTGCTTTTGGACCCAATTCTCCCAATCCTTGCTCTCATCCTTAGTTTACATGGACTTGACAACCTCATTACTCACAGGCCAGCTATGCAAGTCCGCGGAAATGATTTGCTTTTGCCGAAAATTTATCAAAGACAAACCTTCAGTGAGCGCGCTTTGGGCCGCTTCAGTGTTTCCCTTGTTCAGCGCATCTTGGGAGTTGTGGCACAGCTCTGCGAGGTCGTTCATGACCTTTATTTGGGCGCGGTTGCCCTCAGACAACTTGCCCACACCTGCAACCTCACTTTTCCTCTTGAGCCTCTTGAGCTGTTGCAGGATGTACGCCCCTGCTTCCTCGCCATCATGAGCTCGCGAGACCTTGCTTTGCGCTAGTTTGCTCACTCCCTACTGTAACTTGGCCATTTCGAGATGAGTAGCGTGCTGCGCAGCTTTGAGCTCTGCCGCTTCCGTTTTGCTTAGCTCGGCTTGCTCGCTTTCGTACTCTTTCATAAACTCTGCATGTAATTTGGCGATTTCGTTAGCAATAAGGTGACTCGCTACGCTCGCCCTATCTGTGTCATTAATCTGCTCGCCATTGACCTGCTCGCCATCATTGCGTAAGTCGCGGGCCTCCTTGGCTTCCCTCACCTCTCTCCATCACTGCTTGTAAGTTGAGCAAACACGTTCGCGTCTCAAGTGTTCGCAGATTTATGGTACTCTATCAAGCAATTATGTATGCATAACATAAGAATTTTTGAGTAAGTCTCGGCATGCAATGTCTACACGCCTCAATGTGTAGCAGCTACCTTCTTGCTCCAATGAGGCTTTGCAAAGAGAAGCCTTATGAGGGTTTCGTTTGTCGATGATACACAACACGTGTGCAATCGATCAAAATCAAACACTTGTCAAACTTTGAAATGTCACAAACCTTCAATTTAAATCTTGTTCTGAAGGACATACATATATACAATGCTTTATCTCCACTGTTGCTGGGGCACCTGGGCATTCCACATCTTGAACCAGCATATATACGAAACTGAGAGATCAGAAGTCAATAAATGTACCAACATAAACAAAATGGTCAGAATACAGTAGGTCCTATATATACCAAGTGACAAGTGGTACAAAAGGCTTTTTCAATTTAACAACACTGTTGTTGAACTCGATTCACAAATTCAAAGGGGATACACAGCAGCTTGAAGCAGAAGAGAGTATATAACTACCTACTAGAATAGAGATGTTCAATATGCTGCACCCGCCGCAAAATCCATGATGTCCAAAAGACACCCACAATGAGTTGAGACAGGAAAGATCATACTACATCTACACATACTTTGCCCAGGATATGTACATAGTCCCTTCTCATTGGATGTACTTGGCCCTAAACTATCAAAACGTTTTCAATTAAGAATACGAAGTGCAGGGATAAGATTGTATGAAGCAACTAATGTGCTCCTATGAGTGTGCATGCAGCACACAGGAAGGGGGGCGGAAGGAGAAGAGACTGTAGATAAGTTGCGAGTCCAAAAAATGACAACTGTAATAGCAGTTGCTCTGTTTGTGTCAGCCCTTGCAAGGGATGCACCTCCACTCTCATGGTGAACTTGGTGGGACCATGTGAGGATGTGAGTCCTGTCACAAGTCTTGGTCGGCGTTTGTATCATACATCACTTGCCGAACAAACTGGCCGCGCACACGAGGCCTCTGCTCAGCCAGCTTCTTCCTGCTTTGATACCGTACCTACAGTACAAACACAACGTGGCCATTAACTGTCTGTCTCGCAGGCTACAACGTGCGGCAGCGTCGGAGAGTACACTGAGGGGCAAGCACCAATTGAAGACCTAGGAGGGATAAATGCAGTCATTACGCAAGATTCTCAGCCACACATGAAAGCTCTAGACCCTGAGCAGATAGTGCAGGCCAAAATATGGAGAGCAAAAAGCCCAGCAACAGCGGCATCGTCAGCAACACACTGGTTCATGTGCGAGCAAGGAGCAGGCTGGCTTCGATGTGCACACCTTCTTTTCAAAGCAGCGCTCCTTCCGCTTCTGCCGGAACTTGTTCAACGCCGCTTCACGACGCGCCGAGCGGTCTCGCGGGGACCCCACCGACATCAAGTTTGTGCCACTGCCATTCACAGTGCCCCCGCTGATGCCATTGTCGACGCCGCTGGTGCCGCCGTTGTGACTCACGCCATTGGTGAGGTGCTCGCCCTGCTCCCCTTCGGCGCCGCCCGACATGGGCAGCACAAAGCTCTGGCCCGCACCCGTGACGCCATTGACGCCGCTCGTCTGGATCTGGTTACTGCCCGTGGCACTGCCGTTGGCGCTCGAGCCGTTGACGACGCTGCCGTTACCATCGCCATTGCTGCCGGACCCGTTGTTGCTGCCGCCGTTGGACCCGCCCTTCCCAACGGGCGTGGTCGTGCCGGCCATATCGATGCCCGGACCGCTCACAGCATTCATGCTCATGGGCACATTTGCGCTGGCTGCAGCTGCCATGGGGTTCTCGGGGACTAGGGACCTGGGTGTGGGGGGGGCAGAGGGGAGAGAGTTGTTGAGGTTATTGGAGGCGGGGTGGTGCCGCGTGTGCGAGTGGTGGTGCCGGCTGTGATGGTGGTGCTGCTGGTGGCTGCTGTGGCTGCCGTGGTGGTGGTGGCCATGCGGGTGCGGGTGCGGGTGCGGGTGCAGGTGCGGGTGGGGCCGCGAGATTCTTGGGCTCGGCATGAACTGGGGAGGGGGGTCGCCATACTGCTGTGCCCTGTTATGCTCAAAGCCGCCTTCAAACTCGGCAGCAGTCATCCCAGGCAGGGGTGCCCCCTTCCAGAGGGGCACAGCGGGCGGGCCATAGTAGGCCATGGTGGGAGGGTGCGTGGCCCCAAACTGGCCGGGAGGAGGCAGGCCGTCGCGAAACGCCATGCTACCGGCGTTGTTGGCGCTGGTGTCCCGGCCATAGGGCAACAGCATCGAGTTGCCTCCTCCTCCGCCTCCTGCTGCTCCTCCTGCAGCTCCGCCGTGCGAGCCCATGTGCATGCCCATCATCAGGGCCTGGCCATGACCGTGGGCCTCATGGTGTTGCGACATCAGCTGCTGCTGCTGTAGGCTGACACCTGGCTCGTCCAGGCCAGACACGTCCGTGGCAAAGCCCGCGCCTCTCTCGTGAGCTTGGGCCACCATGAAATCATGAGCCTGTGCCTGTGCCTGCCCTTGTGCCTGTGCCTGTGCTTGCGCATGCGCATGCGGGTGTGAGCGCGCGTGTATGGCGATGGGGGCAGCCATTTCTCCACTTTCCGTGGCACGCTCCGAGGGGTGCTGTTGCAACCTGCCCGGATGGGGTGGGTGGGCTCCTGGGAACGGCCCTGCATGCGAGTACAAGGCTGCAGGCGCTTGCTGCTGCTGTGCTTGTGTGACTGCTTGAGGGCTGCTCAAGCCGTACCTGCATCCGCAATACCACATCACCGTCGGAGAAAGCACCACAACCCTCAGCCACAAAATTCCTCACCACAGCTGCAACACAATTCCAAGACGATTGCAACAGCAGGCGCAACGACATCTGGCGCTGGCCACATTGTCGTGGAATTCTTAGTGCAGAGGCACTACCACCGACTGCACAGCATAAGGTCAGATTGGCCAGCCCCTCCTATCCACTGCCAAGAGCAACAGACAAAGTGTAAACAAGAATCACAGGTGCACATAACTCAAGACCGACTGCAGGCACGCTGGGGCACAGATTGCAGCAGCAATTCCACCTGGAGAAAGCAGAGCCGTCGGATTGTCGAATGACGGCCCTGTCGACAACATCGTCAGCCTCTGTCTCCCGATGCCTCTTTAGGCCAAGCGCTAGCGTAGGCAGGCAGTCCGACTCGGACTCGCCGTCCTTGGCCGCCGGGCTGTTGCTCCCTAAGCGGTCCATCTCCTCGTCCTCTCCTCCGTCCGCGTCGCCACCGCTGCCGTCGCCTTCCCTCTTTATGGCGCAGGCCGCCATTTCGGAGGTGGTTTTGGCGCCGATGCCGCCCAGCAGGTCAATGGCCTTCTCGGGGATGAGAGGGGAGGCAACGCACTCAGGCGTGGTGGGGGTGCCCGTCCCAGTCTCCATATGCACGGCCTCTCCACTCGATAGAGGCTCCTCCTTTGGTGAAAGGGTAGGAGACAAGGAGGCAGCTTCTGCAGCGGCGGCGGCTGCAGCTGCGGCAGCTGCAGATTTTTTTGCTGCCGCCTCCACCACCTCCTCTTGGTCAGTCTTGGCGGGACCTGTCCGCGGCTGCGCAATCTCCAGGCCCTCACCCATTGCCCTGTCTGCTGCACCACCGCACAGGAACAACAGCAACAGCTGGTTAGGAATGCCGACGCCACTGGTCATTGCACACTCATCACAAAGGGTACAATTACCATGTATGCCGCATGCCGCATGCTGCTGCTGCTGCTTGAAGCAAAGTGCATATTCTGGATCTTTGGAAGAAGAACCTACACATGCATGGGTGAGGAGGTACCTTCTGCTTTGTCAAGCGACTCGGCAGCTCGCGCGTCGGCAGCCGCAGCATCTCTTGCACTTCTCTCAGCCTGCTGCTTCAACTTCTCCCTCCCCTGAAGGATTGGAGGCGCATCCATCTGTGTGCCAAGGTAGAGAGCAAACAAAGACAGAGTTAGGGACTTGAATGGAAAACTGACTGAACCTATCAAAGAGTTGCAAAATCATCCACCAGAACCCTAAGCAAACCAGAGCAGAATTGCAAGCCCTGCAACGCACCTGGGTGCCGCTGCCATTGTCGCTACCCCCCTCGCCGCCATCCAGGCTGTTCCCAGAGCCGCTGGCATTGCCGTCGTTCTCTTCGCTATTGGTGCCAGATCCAACGCGCAGCTTCTTGGCGCGCATCAGCACCTTCCCGTCTGTGCCGCTGCCGCTGCCACTGCCACTGCCGCTCGACTGCATACACCACAAGCCAGGCATGTCAGGCACGGCAGACGAAAGTGGAATGCGAGTCAGCACGCTCAACAGCGCGAATAGCATTGGTTGTTAGATCTGGACCATGGCACCACACAACGCCCCTCTACACGGATAAAAAATGCAAATGGCACAACACAAGCCAACTTCACATGCAAAGGGGGGGGGGGGACAGAGACAAAGCAGACAATTTTGTAAATACACTAACAAAAATTAGCCAGGGAGAGGTAGACAGGAAGGCAGATGAAACAGAAACAGTGACGCAATGCAATGGGTTGGGATGCCATGCTTACGCTGTTGCACTTGCGCCACACGTGCTGCCACAAGTTCTTGAGCTCGTTCTTGCGCACCGGCTTCACCAGAAAGTCTGATGCGCCCTTCTGGAAGCACTTCAGCACCATGTCCATGGAGTCGTGTGACGACATCACTGCACACACAAAGCCACCGATCACAATGCACACGGTCAGGTCACAGGAGTGCTTCTGGATCTGCGAACAATGTGGAATAAAAATGCATTCCATCCAGCCACTCATGCACTGCCACCTGGCCATCTTCCCATGCCCAAGGATCCAATGCTGTTCATGTGCTGTCGTCAGTGCAACACAGAAACGACAGGAACTGACGCAAGGGTTGTGTTGAGGAAGGGGGGGGGGGAGAGAGCAAAGCTTCCTTACTGATGACAGGCACGCGCTTGTGAAGCTCCTGCGACATGATCTTGTTCAGCAGGCTGATGCCGGACAGGCCAGGCATGACGAAATCTGTCAGCACGATGTCGAACTGGTGCTCCCCGCTCTGAAGCAGCTCCCAGGCCTGCAAGCCGTTGGATGCTGGCGTGACTGTGGAGATAGACAAGAGTGGGACACGAAACATACTCACATTAGGCCCAGACAAGTGGATCAAAGAGAACCGGGAAGATTTGACTTGCACTCTGCTCCTACTGTGAAATGCATCTCTCCACAGCAGGGAGTTGAGAGAGGAATGATGGAGCAGCAGCGGCGCCAGAGAGCTTGCGGAGAAGAATGATCCCCCCTGTACTAGACAACAATGGTATGTTCAGCCTGATTAAGTTGACCAAAGTAGCACTTTCCAGTCAACAAACGGGGGGCACGATATGCCACCAACAAGATCGACAAGGCAGCATGCAGCTACCTGAATCCCAATAGTGTATGACATTTTCAGTTTAAAAAGAGGTTGTAGGACACCACAAGGAGTACCAGAATCCAGCTATAAGTCCACTGAATCACTACACACATGATCTACTTTTGATGTGTACACCAAGCGCTTTGCAAGCGCCCTGACTGATCTAAATGCAACCAGTTCAACTGAAGGGACAAAAAGGCATAGACGAGGTGAATATATGTCTGAAGGCCAACATGTGGATGACACCATGAACATGAATAAATGCAACTGCGAAGTGTGCAAAAAACTTGCTGCTGGAGGAATCCTCCATCAAAATATACACTACAGGACAAACCCTCCATCTTTCACACACTCAAGATGCAAGAGTGACACTAGTAACCTCAAAATCCATGACATCTGTCCACAATCTACATTTAAGCCACAAAGGCAAAATGCAATGGGGAACAAAAGAATTGAAACCACCACACGATTGTGGCAAAAATCTCTGTATTCAACCGACAACCTCATTTCCTTGCAGCAATCAGGTCAGCAGACTCTCACACTAGCCAACTCACTACACCAGGTAAGAGAAGGGGTTGACAGAAGTGCCCTTCAGACCTCCCTGTCCCTCATCTGATCAAGAATGGACCCTTGATGCTCAGCAGACAGATACAAATGCTCTAGTTTCCGGGCACTCATTAAGCAAGCAGACACGCTCCCCTCCCTGCAACTTCTGACAGGCCACAACTGGCCGTTGAGGCGCAGATTCAACCACTATATGCCAAATAGCATTCCATTTCAGGTAAAAATTGAAGTTGGGAGAACATTGACTGCGTGGGTTCAAAACACTGCGCACCTTCGTAGCTGCAATTCCTTAGCAAGGCGCCTACAACATGCCTGGTGGAGTCATCATCCTCCGCTAGCAGTACTCTCATCTGTCTATGTGGTAGGAAGCTATCAACAGCACAATCTGTGCCCCCATCCATCAGTGTTCCAGGATTAACCTCAAAATCGTCACCTGTTGTGTCTTCTCCTTCTAAGGTTTCACTACCTGTAGGACGGCTTCTACACTCCCTGTCCAACTCCATTCGAACCTGTTGTACTTCAGCCTCGTCATCTTCCCCCCTCTGTATAAATGTAACTTTCCCAAGCTTCCTCATAATCTCGTCCTGCCTCAACTGCTCCTGTTGACCGCCATTAGTACCCCCGTCCCATACATGTTGCCCTACTCTACCATCATTATCTCCAAATTCGCCTGCCATGCAATTTAATTACTGCTAAACTTGGTCGGTTCAGCAACCTTACGAGAGTGTGATCAAGCATATGCAGAGACCTGTTTGGACTTGAGATTCAGACACCATACAACAAGCTAAACCTACAAATCCAAGTCCTAGCAGAAAGCAAAGAGAATCAATTGCTTAGCCACAGACTGAACACATCATGAGGCAATCTTGCGGGGACCTACTTTGGTGAACAGGCGGCTATTGCAGTGCAAGTAAAAGATACGAAACATTGGACACTGAGTGACAGCCACGATGCTGTGTGATAGGCAACGGAACTCCACGCATTAGATCTGCCAAGGCACGACAATGAAGATTAATTATTTATGAAATTTATCCACCGTCGATGATCATAATGGACGACCTTCATGCCGTCAACATTTCGGACCGCCTGTGCGCCGCTTATAATATGCCTACAGCAATTAGTATGTAGACAAAGATAATTTGTGCAAAAGTGCGCAGAGTGCTTGGCTTTCCTTCTCCCCCACCTCAAACCTCAGGATTGACATGATTGACGACTGTGAGTGGCTCTGAGAAATATCTTTGCCTCCGAGCGTGAGAAGTAACCAACTGGAGCACAAGAGGACCTGCCACTTCATTGGCGCAGTTTGGCAAGATCAACCGCGGTATTTCGCATTTAGCAAAAGCCTACGTTGGTAGCCTGCATCTAGCTACTTCGGAACTCAGGTTATGCCTATGTGGGCGAATCACGGTCTCGAAACAGATGCTAATCAACCTGGGTTCTACGGGCCAATCTATGTCGATAATGGTTGGCTCCTAATGCTCGAAAACTGGGAGATTTTTTGGCCGAGCAATCCCTGCTGCATTGTTTCTCTTTTTCCCAAGATTTGAAAGCTCGTATCATTTCCTCTACCCTGGTTGGTTGGCCGTATGCTTTTTATGCACAAGTGAAGCATTATGGCAAGCGCGTACGTAGGAATTAGATAGCGGTAGAATCAGCCAATCCGAAGCAAGGAAACGATCGTGTCCCTCGTGAACAATTGCGTGTCTCATCAACGTCCAAGTTGGCAAAAGTTTCGCACACCACATTCTACAAGTCGGTTGGAGTCGGGACTGCACGGGAGTAGGAATGTAGCCTGTAGGGCTGGTACGGATAACAATTTCCATCACGGTTGACGAAGACATCAAGACTTTCTCGACCAGACTCAACTCCCAGGGCGACAGAGGGATGGGAGCGGGGGAACCCGAAGTCCCCCGGGGCCCGACCCCGTTTCTGCCCGCGGGCAGCCCGAACGCCTCGGTCACAGCACGGGAGAAGAGTCCGGCTACCTCCGTATTCACTCGACGTGAAAACGTTTTCGGCCGGCTCGATGGTAAGTTTGTGGGCGATTCTGCGCTCACTCTCCCGCTCCCCGCCCCATCCTGCGAATTATGGAACAGTGAGTGGCACGTCGAGAGACGGATCTATCCATTTAGACGCATAATGTTAAAAGTGAGAATATTATGTGCAGACGTGAGCTCACTATAGTGTGGTAGATTTCCACTAAAACTTTACATTTTAGGTTGGAATATGTTGACACAGAAACGCCATTGTGGAATCCGATCTTGCAATTGCAATATGAACACGTATTGTGGCAGACATTAGTACAGAGGTCGGGTCACGAGTACAGAGGTCGGGTCACGCATCAGCATAATTTCGAGCTGTGAGTTCTCGAAACATCTGTCTTCCATCTTATTCACCCAGCCTATTATTTGTATAATAGTGTCTTAGTGTCTAATTCTCTAAGTGTGCTCGTTGGTTCCTTGTGCGTGTGTGTGTGTGTTTGTGGGTGTGCGTGCGTGCGTGCGTGCGTGCTTGTGTGTTAGTATGTATGTGCGTGTACCATGTGGCACCAGATGTCACTCTCTGGACGGCCCTTATTTCCTTGTCGTCTAATTTCCACACGTCTGAAAGACAAGCAGTAGAAGAGCAAGTAGTTAATAGAAATGAAATAATTGTAGACCCGGTGTGGCCACTATCAAGCGCCAATCATCTTGTGAGACGCATATTTTTATGCAAGTTGTGACACGCGCGTGCGTGTGTCTGTATGCCAGTGCTGCAAGGTGTTGTACTCCAACGACCTCAATGGGCCCATCCCCCCCCCACTGGCCAATGCCAGTGACCTAACGCACTGGAGCAGCTGTGAGCCTCCGCCCCCCTCCTCCTCCTCTTCCTCCTCCTCCTCCATCTGCCTCCATCTGCCTCATGCCTTTTCTCCTCTTGTCTCCATCTGCCTCGTCCTCCTGATCCTCTCCTCCACCTCCTCCTGCCTCTTCTTGAGCTCAGTCCTTTTTAGTGATAGGGGAGAGGATTGGGAAGGGGGGGGAGG
>WELA01008198.1:307794-328150 GCA_009602735.1 Mesotaenium endlicherianum | reverse complement strand
GGGGGGGGGGAGGGAGACCGTCATCTCGCGGTCTCGCGGCGGAGTTGTACCGCCCTCTGGGGTGACTGAGTGTACTGCGTGCCTCTGCGCGCGTGCGTGCGCCTGGCTTCATTCTCTCTTCCTGTGTCTCTTGCCTTCACTCCCCGTCCTTGTTGTTCTGCATTTTCCTCCTGGCAGCGTTTTCTGTTCCCAACTTGGAATCGCTGGGGCGCCTTTTGCTACACGGTGTCTTCTGCCTGCCCCCCCCTCCAGGCCCCCCTCTTCCACCTCGAATGCCATCCGCCTGCCTTTCTTTATAGCCATGAGGCCTCTGACCAGCACATCCCAGGGGGTTAGCAGTCCCTCGAGGCTGTTTCAGCGGCAGCCGCCACCTGTCTGTTTGTGGCCCTCGGATGGAGGTCTCAGCTGTCTCTGTCGCAGCCGGCTGCATGAGAGCCAGAGGCCCCCGGCAAACACGCTGGATTTTCTCTCCTTCCCTTTGCTCTCATTTGTGGAGACCGGTGGCTGGGCTTGCTGCAGGCGGAGGACGAGCTGCAGAGGCACCGCGGCTCGGAGAGTGAGCGCGTGGCTGCCATCAACGCCAACCTGGTACTCGCACGTCCCTCCCCCCTCTCTCTCTCTCACGCTGGCATGTTGGTGGGCTTGGTGTCAGTCAGGGACGAGATCTTGTTGCAAAGCAGACTCTGACTATTCACGAAGTGTCCTGGTTGGCCTCAAACTCCCAAGTCTCGAGGCCGAACTTACCCTGCCTGAAATGCAAGGCTCCGCCTGGGCTCTTGCTTGCGTCAGAGCCCTTTGATGAAGTCGCTAATCTGTGAAGCGTATGACTTTCTCCTCCCGTCTGTGTGCATCCGTGCTGCATGGGTCTTCTCCTCTTTGTGTGTGTGTGTGTGTGTATGTGTCTGCCCTCTCCCGGTGTTCCACAGGAGGAGATGCGGCAGGCTGTGGAGATTCTGTCGGACGCGGCGGACACGGCTGTGAGGGAGAAGAGCCAGCTGGAAACGGCGCTGGGCCAGCTGGAGGTGCCAGACATGCGCAAGAAGCAGCACATGATGAGGCTGAGAGAGAGTGGCCCCTACACGTGCTGTGTCTGCTTCAACCCCGGGGAGGGTGGGTGGGCTTGGAAGTGCACCACTAACGGGTGCTCCGACTATATCCATCTCCAGTGCATGGCGGGGCAGCAACCACGCAGGTAGTCTCTCTCTTCAGTGGTCTGATCGACAATGGCTGGCAGCGAGATGCTTCTTCTGTGATACGAGGATGACGGTTAGTGTACAGGTATGAACCTTGCAGGATCATTGCACGGTGATCTCTGCACATGAAGTGTACGGTTGACAGTGACCAATTGACTGGGCGAGGTGGTCCAAAGTAAAGGCTGGAGCCCACAAGCTGCTGTGTGGCGGTATAAGTAAATGAGTATCGTCCAGGAGGGGGGTCGGTTGGCAAAGTTGGCCTACATGGTGGGAGGTTGGCTCAAGAAGTGCAGTGGGCCTGACAGTGACAGTGACGTTATATCTATATTCAGACAGGTAGAAGGTACAGAAGCAATATCATCTTGCAAGATACAAATTGCTGTGGGCAATTTGCGCGAGTATGTTGAGCTTACTAGGTACAGCAAATTGATGCCCCGGTCAAGTCGATAGTGTCTCAAAGCTCTGAAGGTGTGCATTGTGAAAACTGACAAAGAGACAATGTACGAAGACCACTTTCTCTATGAAGTCGGTCTTCTTTATTTTTTTATATGTAAGCACAGAAGATGTCATGTTTGAGAAACATAATTTCGTTGAGACATATGAGCACCGACACTCACAAATAATACACTGTTAAGTCAGTTTTGAACATATGACATCATGTTGGCATCACTAGATATCCAACATTTGGGTCGAGAGAAATATATTGGAAGAAGCTGCCGTTGAAATAGACTGTGGGCAACAGCAATGCTATCGTCAAGAGCAGAATATGGTGCAGAATTCGAGAAGCAGCAATAGCTTCTGTACGTTTATAGCCATATCACCAAAAGAGGATAGAGGAAAATATGTACCATCTGATATGGTACCTAACTCACATTATGCAGCCTACAAATCACTTACCTCATGCCAATTTGGTGTTCAACTCATGAAATCTCAGATCCTAGATACAGCATTTATTCCTCTTGAAACCCAAACTTGAGTACTGTCGCTTGCAAAAAGCCTCCTAGTATGGTTGCATGGGAGGCATGCCGTAAGCAGGCATACCCCCGGCCCCGTATCCAGCATCATATCCTGCTGCACCGGCCATGGGTGGAGCAGGCAGCGCCAGCGGCAATAGCTGCTGGTACATATTCTGCAGACAGAAAGAACCAACATACAAGAGTAAGAAAGCAGAACATGGAAAGATCGCACAGTGCATTCCGATCACTGAGCTTCAGAAGTAATGCAGGTGCACAGCAGGCAGGGTAAAGGAGACTTACTTGCTGCGCAATCACTTCCTTCTCCTCGTTCACCCTCGATTCCTTCTCCTTCTTGGCAATCTCCCGATCCTTCACAAGCTCATCCACCTTGCTCGAGTACTCCCGCAAGAACTGAAATCACCACATCACAGCCACGATGATATGTCAGCGCATGCGGGCTAGACTTGGGCCTTTGCTATCAGTCCAGGAACAATCAGAGGCGTACAAAGTGTGAGATTCTAATGATGCGACTCTGATGCAAGTTCAAAAGAACAGGGAGGGACCCAGGCAAATCACTCTCAGAAACTTTGCAGCAGCAGAAGTACCTGGAGCATGTAAGGCATGACAAAGTCCTGCATATTGTTCATCCATGCAATCTCCACCGCCACGTCTGGGCGGATGAGATCGTAGCACGTGTACAAGCACGCGGCAAAGCACTCCTTCTTGTCCTGCGCAAGACACAGGCGAGGCAAGCCCACGTCGGGTATCAGCATCATGTGCTGTTCTGCAGCACGGACCTACTTCTAGTCACAACTAAAGACAAGCAAGTCACAAGAATGGAAGAAAGTGAGGGATTGAAGTAAAATGAAGATAAAACAGAGCAGCAAGTAAGCAGGCAGGAGAGGCCCAAAGCTCACTTGTGCAACAAAGAAGTTAAGCAGCTCCTCGGCCAGCTCGCGGTCGCCAGACTGCGACCCGGTCTCCATGGCATCCTTGTACAGCTTGTCCTTCTTCGACAACTCCACACTCTTGCGCCACCTGCCAGACATCTTGTAGATGAAGGCTGCAATGCGCCTGAACTCCAACAGCTCGTGCTTCTCGATCTGTCAGCCCCAACACCAACATGTTACCACATCAATATTGGTCACGCCTTCACTCCCACCATCTGGCAGCTCAACCTCAATCTGTTTGTCTCTATACCACAACACAAGTTGCCCGAGTGCTCACTGACAACAATCTCAAGAACATAAAAAACTTACACAGGAACAACCACAAAATATCACATTAGTTTGCAACGGCAAGGTGGTAACAAGGCCAAGAGTACAAGACTCTAACCCCCGACAAAATGCCACTTAGCAGTGGCAAGATGACCAGCATGCAGTAGAGGGGCCAGCAAGAAGGACATACCCTCTGGGCCAGAGAGATCTGGTCAAAGTTGTCGTGCATGTCTATGGATTCTCTGAGGCGGTCGTAGTCCTCCTCCTCAATGTACAAGTTGTTCAGCGCCTCGTTGACCGCCGAGTTGTTGGCGCTCTGGACGGCCACCAGGTAAGGCTTCACCAGGGGAATGTGGCCGCCCTGCCAAGTACAACGCGCGATCATGTCCCAGCTTACTTGTCGGCAACTTCTCCTTCATCCATGAGAGAACCGCTCAGCTTCCGCATTATGAGCTGCACACTTCAGCAGCACTACGATTTCGTCTCCCGACTGGAAACTGCTGAGATCCGCACTGATCACGTGTGTGTGACAGCTGAACAGCCAACTGCAAGAGTTGACCAGAAAGATCAGTAAGAGGCATCAGGGCATTTACTCTCATGGCTTTAAAGGTCGAGAAGCAGAGGAGGAGCGAGGAGGCACACACCTTGCGCATGATGTCGACGACACGGGTGTGGTCGACACGAGGCGCAAGCACGTTGAGGAGGTCGTTGATGAGGTCGGGGTGCTCCAGCAGGTAGAACTGGATGGCGCGGTAGTACAGCTCCAGGTTCGCCACCTTCACCACCACGTCCTTGAACTGCAGCCCCATGCAAAAAATCCACAGTGGCCCAAGGCATGAGTCTCGTGCATGTGCATCATGTGCATGTGCATCATTGGAAGGACACCGACCGCCGGCACACTCAGTGAACTCTTTACACTGTAGAATCATCAGACGCCTCCATTGTCTGCTCTCTGTACATCCAGATCATAGTTCCCCAGGAAGGCACACAACGAGGCATGTGCAGCATTGTTTACCTGCATGTGGTCCCAGGCATCGGGGGAGTGGCTCATGACGGTGGTGGCGGCGTTGTCGTACTCGTCGTACGTGATGTACAGATATGTGAGCTCCTTCCAGTGCTGCTGCTCGTCGCAAACGCGTATCAGCTTGGGAATGTTGATGCGGGTGGAGAACAGCTTCAGGTGCTCCATGAGCTTGTCGGGCCTGTAGCGGGCGTACAGTATGCCCAGCTCTGTGAAGATGCCCATGTGCGCGCGCTCCAGGCCCAGGCCGCTCTCCATGAGGGAGATGAGCTCGTCGAAGCGGCCAAGGTTCTGATAGAACTCGCTAACCTCCTCCAAGTCGTCCACCTGCATAGAGGAGACAGGGGAAGATCAGCATCATCAGCACGGGATCACTAGACCGAATAAGTTGGATTGCACGACATGATGGCGCCACACACTCCACTTGAGGTGGTTTGTGAGAGCAACAGGTAAGCCTCACAGTGCGCAGGGTGCTCCCTGCATGTAGGAGAGCATCACATGTTGACAACACTGCACTTCTGAGTTTCATCGGCAAAGGGCGCGGCAGCCTCAACAAAGGGACAAGGGGATGGTACCTGGACAATGATGTTGAGACCGCAGATCTGGGCAAGCCTGAACTCCTCCGCAACGACGCAGGCAAAGCAGACCTCCTTCCAGCTCCTGGAGCTGTTGGCCTTGCGCGCAGCGTCCACCGCAGCCTGGAACTGCTTCAGCTTCACGAGCGTGCTAGCCAGGCGCTGCCAGTTGGAGATGTGCGTGAAGATGATCTTGGCCGCCTCGTAGAGCTCCTCCTCAAACAGCCGGTCGCCGACAGACTGGAGGTTGGCCACATGGGGCGTGGCAATGAACTCCTCAATCTCCTCCAGCTTGTCGATCTTGGCAAAGGCGTACACGAGCTCCGCATCCACCTTGGGCTCCTTGACCTTCTTGCGCACCATGAGGAGGTACTGCACGAGGTCGTGGTACGCGTCGCCGTTCTCGGCAGCGCGGATGACGTCGTGGAACTGCGTGGCGTCGTTGGCGCGGATGAACGACGCGATGGCGTCGGACACGAGGCCCTCCTTGAGCTGTGCCTTGCCGACCTGCGACCACACGTCGTCCTCCTCCACGCGGTTGGCAAACTCGACGGCGCGGTCCACGCTGCCGATGTTGTCCAGAAGCACGTTGACGGCCTGCACGTTGAGGTTGAACTTCTTGAAGATGGCAAAGGCCTCCTCGTACAGCTCGCTGCCCACGGCAATCTCTCCCACCGCGGGCCCGTCAAAGTTGTCCAGGCGGTTGACATAGTCCATCACGCGCGTCTTGTCCGCCTTGATGGCCGTGAGGATGAGCAGGTTTTGCAGGTTGGGGTTGCCGCTGAAGGCCGAGTTCTGGAGGACAATCTTCTCCAGCAGCTCAATGAGCTCGTGGGGCAGGTCCGCAGTCATGAAAGCCTTCACGGTAACCGACACCTGGTCGGGGTTCTTGCTCTCAGGTAGGGCAGTGGACACCACCTGCAGGAACCACCAGAGGCAAAGGTAGCATTAGGTTAGCATCCTATGACCTGCATGCACGTGCACGAATGAGGAGGGGGCCATGACAAGCTTCAAGCAAACATGAGACAAGTATGTACAGAGACCTCAATGACTGTCTCCTAGAAAAGGCCTTAACTGTAGCAACAAATACTGTCACACCAACCCCTGTGCGTCAGACGTGATGCGCACAACTGAACCCAAAGGCGATGACAAGTTCCAAACATGTAGGCCTGCAGGCGATGCTTACCTGGTCAATGACCTGCCTGCGAAAAGGATTCTCGGGATCCAACACCTTGACCCACAGCTCGGGCTCCATGCGCTCCACGATGTATCTGTCCCAACATCAATTACAAGGATGACTCTTTAAGATTCCTTTTTACGGATACGTACTTGTGCATAATGAGAACTAAACGTGAAAGAAGATGCTACCGTACAAGCAAGAGCAGGAAAAACAGGCAGAGTTGGTATCAACAGCAAGATATGTGAATAGAATTCGAGGTGGTGTTGAGCGTAAGGGGTCCAAGAGAGAATATTTCACCTCGCTTGAAGCTTGAACAGGGAGTTCTTGTTGGTCACAGCCACCAGCTCCTCGTCGCAGAGGCCTCTCTTGTAGGCCACCACAGCCAGCGTGGGGTCTCTCTTCTCACAGTACTTGCCCACCACCTTGGAGTCATAGTAGGGATTGGTGGTCAGGAAGTGCTCGGGGTTGTTGTTCGTATCAATGATGATCTTTCCGAGCGCGTTGTGCACGTGCACATCCTGGCTGCCCTCGCTCACGAGATGCTCCAGGAACTGGGTGAGCAATCTCAGGCGGTTGCTGCACACGCAAAGCAGACGGAAACAGAGGATGGGAGTCAGTGGGTTACTACTTGGGACAAAAAACCCAGTCCCTCCAGCCAAGGTATGAGAAGGCCGTGAAACTGCACCCGAGCATTGCACCATCACAACAGTATGGACATCTCAGTGCTCTCTATCGAGTAGCACAGTCATGCATCACTGTGACTCACCGCTTCTCGCACTCGGCCACAAGAGGCTCCACGGGCAGCAGGGAGCGCACAGACAGAATCAGGTTCTTGATGAAGTCCTCCGGGCATTCGTCGTCCAACAGTTGCCCCACCACGAGAGGAGCGTTGCTGGGGTTGACCTGCAGAGCCAGCCAAAGCAAGCAAGGGTTGTAGTCATTGATAGGTTCTTTCAGAGTCAATTGACAGGTTCTTTTAGAGTAGAGACAACAACTAATCTGCCCAACACACTGTCCCTGCGCCTGGAAACAGGCATTACGGTTACACATCAATCATACCTCTCACAGTTACAATCTGTGTGCAAATTGCCAACTTCTGCAGAAGAGCTTGCAAGAAACGGAAGAAAACTCGATTTACCTTCTGAACATAGCCTTCAATGTACCGCAGCATGTTGTTGCTGTACAGGTAGTGGGTCAAGTCCGGAACAAAGTTGAAGCGGTCGCAGACGTTGATCAGAGGGCGGGCGTCAGGCAGCTTGGACTCCATGAGGAAGTTCTTCGTGCGCTCCGCGTCGTAGAAGTTGGACTCGCGGGTCACGCGCTCGACCTCCTTGATCTGGCCAGTCTTGGCCGCAGCCTCAATGTACTTGAAGTGGATCTCAGGCTCCTCACTGCATCCCCGCAGAACATCCATCATTGCTCAATACATGATAGGCATTTGAAGATGTAATATACTTTTGACCTACATTGTCTGACCTCTTTGATAGAAAATTAGAGCAGCTGTTATCGACTCCAAATCTACACTTCTACTCGGCTTGCAATAACATTCCAGATTGCCTTCACTACAGCTGGCATGTACGCATATGCTTAATTTTGGGACCACAGGGACAGGCAGGGAGGCCATTAAAAAGCAGACAACCAACCTGGTAGAGATGTATGAGCCAAGGAAGAAGAATAGGCCCTCGTACGACTTGAAATTCTCGAAGAGCTTCACACACTCGTCAACTCCTAGTTGCTCGGCATACTCCTTTGCAACCTGTCAAAATATGACCACAAACAAGGTGAAGGCCAGGTGGCAGTGGACACGTGAAATAATGCGACAAGTGTTACATTTGTCATAGTAAATATCAGCGTCAGTTCCCATTACATTGAACTTGTCCAATGCCAAAAGTGAACTTGTGCTAGTGCTATTTCACTCTGCAGCTGCGAAGCATCGAGAGGGGAGACTAAGACCAGGTAAGACATACCTGGACAACAATCTGGAGGTTCCCACGCATGTTCACAAGCAGAAGCTCCTTCATGCTGTCCAATGCCCACTCACGAGATAAAGTCCCAAAAAACTCCACCAGAGCCTGCAAACAACACAATTTGAGTTTGTTAGATGTGCATTTGGCATAATGACGCGATATCAATGACAAAATGATACACAGCAAATGACATAGTCCAAATTACGCCTGTATCGCATTACCTGGGGCTCAATTGCATGAGTGTTGACGACAACTCGCTTGATGTCTGGAAGATCTTGATAGTGCTGCCATCACCAGACGTCAAAGTGGTAGGAAAGCGTCAGAAATTAGCCCTTAGCTGCAACGCACCATTGCCTTCACATGAGCTAGGCCTTCGGAGATATTGAACCAGTACAGGGTCAGACGGGACAACGTGACAGTGTGACATCGTTCTCTAATCAAAGCGTAAAAAGGTCTGCCCCGGATGTACTTCAGATCCGCAAAGGGCTGGGAGTAAGGTCATCTACCTGGAGAGCTCGCATGTAGAGGCCAGCCTTCTCACAGAGCTGGGCAATGCGGGGCCTATCATAGTGACTGAACATGCCATTAGCCAGGATGGCATCGGCAACGTTTGGGAAGGTCACCAAGTTGATCTCCAGCACCTGCAGAAAGCATGTAAAAGATGAGATGCTTCCTTGGAAAAAAAAACCTTCCAATTACTTAGTGCCAGAGTTGTTGAAAAAAGCTTGTAATAGACTACTTGCCCAAAGTGCATTTTCAACCAGCCAAGACGTACAAGTCTACAACTCTCTTGCAGACTTGAGGGGCTCGAGATATGATGGGAGTCGTACCTTGGTCTGCAGCATGGCGTGCTCGGGAAGGTTGGGCTTCAAGACATCCAAGAGGAAAGATGTGGCCTCCCTGATCATGTTACGCTGCAGATCCAACCACACGCAACCAAAGGTACAGATGTAGCTTCCTTCAGCGCAAATAATCCAGCATGTCCAATTACATCACTCCCACCCTCACTGTCTGCCGATTTTGTTCTTTCCATTCTGCTGCAAAGGACTCATTACCCTCCAACCCGATACTCAACTTGATACGAAGCTAGCAGGACAAACACGTCATGATTTGGGCAACCACTCTGCCATGATAACGAAATACCAAACACCCACCTGCAGGAAGAGGTCTGTGATGGTGTTGAAGTCAAGAGGAGGCCCTCCCTCCATTTGAGACATCATGAGGGCAAAGTTGACAGCACCCTGCAAGCCAGAACATGTGGAAGAGTGTGGGTCAATATAAATCTTAAGCATCACCTCCAGCGACGTACCAACATTCACAACAAAAGAGCCACCCATGGAAAAGCGCAAAGAGCATAGTGCACAATAGAGGCATGACATTATGTCTGTACGAGTACCAGTCAGTAAGGTTGTGGTCAAACATCCAAGCCCGTGGCTAAAACTCCATCTACTAAAACTGGAACTCCATGCAGCACTTCAAAAAAGCATACCTGTGGGTTTGTCCGAAGCATGGTCTGCAACAGCCACATGTAGTCTGGAGTGTAGCCGACCTGACACCAACAAAGTAGCAAGATCACTTTGTACTTTTTATCCAGAAAATTTTCCAGATTCTACTACATGATTGAGAATAGTGGTTGCCAGCGACTGTAACAACGTAGCGAGTAAGCCAGACACCCAAAGCTATCAATTATTTGTAAACCTAAACAAAAAAGCGCCTTTGCACTGGCCAAAGCCATCCCCATGTCGCTTAAATATATTAAGAGAAGCAATAATCCATTCATGATTATGGGAGATAAAAACGCTCAAGTCCCTCGATGAACAGCTAACTATGTTCAAGAACAACTATCATTTGATCGCCTCTATTACAGTAACCACAAGTATCAAGAAGTTGAAATGAAAGAGCCAGACTGACCGTGCTGTACAAAGCACGCTGACACAAACCGACCACTATCAAAGAACACTCACTGGGAGTTGATTTCCCTCCTACGCAATAATAATTTGGGAACGAACTATGAAAACTGCGACAAAAAAAAACTCTGACTAACTATAACCACTGCTGCCATGGAAAGAACATAATGTAGAACTGCCGTACCTGCTTTGAGTAAATGAGAATCTTGTCAAATTCTCCCTTCTCAGCAAACATTGCAACAACCTTGGGGGTTGCCCTGGCCTTGACGTAGATCTTCAGAGCCATGTCCCCGTCAACAGTCTGCGAAGCACAAACCCAAGCCCAGGGGAATAAATTTACGGCCATTCATGCCCAAATTCAAAGCCAGCCTCCATAGTCCTCCAGCCGCAGCCAAGCAAGATGTGTCTGCACTCCCAGCCACACTAGCACAATAAACGGGGAAGCAGTCTCATTTCAGTGCAGTCACCAAGCAGCAAATGCCAATGGCTGCAATCATATAGAGCCAACAGCGTACCTTGACAAGGTCACCCAACTCTTCGCTGCACTCCAGCTTGTCCTCGTTAAGCCAGTTCTCAAGCAAATTCTTCTTGTTTTGGTTCACAACGAGGCGGGAGAGCTCCAGCGATTCGAACGCGTTCAGCTTGCCCTTGGTTAAGAGAGTGCCGAAATATTGCAGGAGTGGAGATGTTTGCCCAGGTTGAACGGGAACACTCTGCCAGTCATAAAAACTTCCAATAAAAAAATGAATGAAGTTTTGAGTTCACATTTACTACAACCCAACTATAACATTTCAATATTTGCATGCACCAAACATGAGATATTGATCAAAAAGTTAATTGTAAGCAATGACAAGCCCCGGATTTCCCAACAGCGCCTGCAGCTTTACCTGGAACTTAGCAACAGTATCAGGTGTGCGCAGAATGCCCTGGGGAGAATCAGCCGCGAGCTCGGCAGCTTCTTTGTACTTCATTTGAGAAAAGAGTTCCTGGAAGCGTTGTATGACCTGTAATAACAATATTCAAGAAACTCATCAGCATGATGTAGCTACAAGCTGTCCCCTAATCCCTCCCCCGGAAGGACAACACTAAGAACCCAACATATGCTGGCTTCAGATATGCGATAAAATTCTGGTCACAATAATCATTTATGCAGACAACAAACCTGTAATGCCCTCACCTCATACCAGCCAAAGAAGAAAATCACGTACCAGTTGCTCGGCTCCAGGCAGATTCCCTCGTTTTGCCAGATTGATGGCCAACTCCAGATTGTTCAGCTGCACAAGAATACCACAGGGACTTGACCATAAACATCACTGATTGTTGAATCTACAAATGCCACCCCAGACAACATAGCTCCAAGATGAGGCCAACAAAGAGGACTAGAGGACAGAAGCATACTTGGCCGCTGACAAAAGGCACTATTGTCTGTTCATTGACCGTTGCCAGCAAAACTTGTCCTCTTCGGTTGACAGCATAGAAACCCCCAACGGGACCCGCATCTGCAGTTAAAAAAATAGGATCTGGGCTGATCCTGTTGCGATAGACAGCTGTCGCAGTCTCCAAGTCATACACAAATAAGAGCCCCAACTTGGTGATGACGTAGATAAGGCTGTACTTGGTTGACACCTGACTCATACGAGGGAAATGTCAGTACGCTTCTACTAGTGGTTTTGCAAAAGTGTCCGGAACTAAGGATGAGAAAGAAAGAAAGAATGGAAGAGTTAGCAATCTCAACAAGCCAATCAGAAGCACTACAACTGCTCATCAAATCAAGAAAAAAAATTGCACCCTCAACTAGCCGATTAGAAGCAGAATATCAACTCATCAGGTCCTCACCTGCATAGCTACTGGAAAATCATCTGCGAAATCGGGAGGAAAAAACAGGTCTGCCTGTTTCTTCGTGAATGGTTGCTTCCCTACACCCATCAGACAAAGTACGTTCAGCACTGCTGCATTCTCGAAGTAATTTAGAGTTAAATGCACCATTTGTGCTGCATCTTTGCACAAGCAAGGAATACAGATAGTACTCGAGACATACTCATATACAGAAAAGACAGTTTGTTTGCCTTCATTTGGCACTCCAGGAAAACATATGGGGTCTATATGCAGCAACACCAGTGCCAATGAGGATAAGACAATACAAGAAGCATGTGCTGACAAACATACAGAGTATGCACGCGACATTACAGCTAGGTGTAAGCAAGGAAAAAGCGGGTACTCGCCACAAACCTGGTTGAGCACCAAGCTCAATGATGTGAAGCTTGGATGTAAGCTGACCAGCACTGATTGTCTTGGTAGCAAAAGAAATGAGAAGGGAAGGTGTATCATTTCCAGGAACCTGGTGAAAAGCAATGCTGAGTTAGTACCTCGGCGTGAGTAACCACTTCAACAGGGACCACGGGCTTACTGCTCCTGTTTTATGAGTTGAACGTATCAGCAATTAACGCACACGTAACCACCCGGTCACTCAAGACGCATAGAACTGGACCAAAATGACAATGATAGGCATGGCCTTCACTGAATATTGAGGCAAAGAGTGTGGCCACTTTGCTGTTTCGCAAAAATGTAATGCATATTACTTTGAAGGTCGCAAAAGCTGCTGCATGAGCCTCAAGGGCTTGACTGCGCTGCTGGTCGACAGAAAACAACTGCATGTTGCCTTTCACTAACTGAGGACGCTGCACATCACAAATGATCACAAGAAAAGAAATCACCAATCCAATCGTGAGGTTTTAGCTACGACTTCTCAGAAGGACCAAATTATTAGCAATGCTTCAGTTGGAAGTTACATATCAGTTACAGACAAGCTTCTGCTTACCTCAGCAGCTCCGGGGGCAATGCCAACAAGCACCAACCACTTCTCCGCTGGATCACAGCGGTAATTGATGATTTGATTGCCAACCAGGTTGGCAGTGCGTTCAAACATCTTGACAGGCTCAGAGTCCCCTGTTTCAACAAGACAAACGAGGCACATAGGTATGTGAACCGAGGCCGTCAACCAATGCGCACAGTTGTGCACCTTAACTGTCCAAAGCTTTCCTTTTTGTCAGAAAATGTGAACATGCGATTCCATGCCCCTAACCCCATCCCATCACCTGAACCCGCTCATCTACAGCTGATTTCTTTTTGTAAAGAAACTCGTTCTACAGATCAAGGAAGAGTATCCTACCTTCTATTGACCAGTGGTACACTGCCGTCTGAGTCACCAAGCCTAGAAGTTTAGGGGTAATCCATTTCCAAAATACAACCTGCAAGAACAAGATTAACGAGATTAGTTAATGATTTCACAATGCTCTGAAGCTTCACTGCGTCTCCATTAGAAAGACAAAACCCTAGAGAATGTGGTTAATATATATGGAATCACCGACCTGCTCAGGCATCTGATGAGACTTCATCTTAGCCTTTAACTCAATGTTGAAGATTTGAAGATGATCTTGTGTTGTCCCCTGTATTTGAGCTGCTCAATCAAGGAAAAAGCAGAAAAGAGGCACAAATCATACAAGAAGTGACATTTGATGACTCACTTTATCTTCCTAAATGACAAACCACAAGTAAAAATGTTCCGCACCTTTCAGGGCAAGAACTTTGCTATTGGGATTCATCAATGCAGAATCTGCAGTGATCGGTCTCCGCAAGGGTTGCATTGGCGTTGACATGTCAATAATGACAACGCTATTCGCAGGTGAAGTCTCCCTAACGCAGATGTATTTGTCAGACTCCATCGTCACATGCGTAAAAGTGATGAATTGCTGATTGATGCCGAGGCTCGTTAACTGCCAACAAACCAAAAAGAACACCATGAGGATCAGCCAGCTGTTGTCTACACAAGCCCTTATGAGTACCAGTGTCTTAAGTCGAACTATATTTCAGCGGCAACTAACAAGAAAAACATCAGAAACAAACTTTCCCAGCATTCTCCCTCACCGTCAGAGCCTCCTTCATCGTTATCGGGGCGCTTGCGGCTGCCATGGCTGCCGCAGAGCTCTACCCACTCCTCCTTTTTTCTAAAAAATATGCCCCTGGCAACAAAAATTTCTTGAACCACCTGGGGAACGATATTCCTATACACACTCAAACGTCTTAAGCTTCACCAACAATGTAGAGTATGTTCTATTCAGCTTGTATTCCCTAAGAGCTCACCCTCCAACTGATCTCCAGGGTTTCACTCTCCGCATAGATTGCATTCAACTGCAATACGTTCGTTGCGTTCATCAGAAATGCCGCGCTGACCCGGGCCTTTCTTACCAGACCGTACCTTCTCCTTTTTACCGTACATACATCAAGCTCATTAACCATCCTTACTAAAAAAGTGTCTCATCGGCTGTTTCACGCAACGAAGTTAATCAAGGAAATTTCAATTTTATTGCAGGCTCGACGTCAACTACGTCATATGCCCAACCGTGATTTGGGCGTGAGTCGTGACGTCGAGGAGTTGACCAGGGCTATTTGACTCCATGATCGTCTCGATTTGCTCATCTTGGGGCCACAGGCCCCAAACTTGCCCCGGACGTACCCACCCTAGCCCAGACCACAATCCAGACCACAGCCCTGCCTCATTACTCGAGTCCCACGCCTTGCTTCTGACAAATGGCGCCTGGCACTTACTTTCAAAATGACTGGTGTGCTTTGGCATGATAGTCTCGGACTGCTCCTACTCGTCAACCCGTACCGTTGACCGCGCTTCAGTTTCTTCGAGACTGAAAAAAACGGCCAGCCTTGGGCATGCAGCCCATTCGCCAAAGATGGCCCAAAAAGTCAATAGGACAGTATCCAAGAAGCTTACGGGCTGTGACGAACCAACTGATGACCACGACGCACCAACAGTTTTAGCCTAACAGTAATCTACCAAACCGCTGGCGTGATTTCTCTAACCAGCTTCAAGCCATCTCTTCTGATCTCTGCAGAATCTTTCAACTTCGCAGATCAGCATCACTCATTGCATGTCTGCATCCGAGAATAAGAAGTCGTTAGATTACCTCCATAATTCTACGGACCTCATTTGACAGGATAACCTCACTCAGGTCCTCACATTCACTTACTCCTTGGCCTATATTGTGTAGACTTAGCACTTCCGGTGCGCAGTCATGACCAATTGGGAGCTCAAAGGCTGCTGCAACAATCAGCAAGTTTCATTTATAACTTTCTTCGGAGCATACATATTTATCATTCTAGCGGTGAGTGGGAGACGTCCCTCATTTTCGTCTGGTCAAAACGTACAGACTGGAATTTTTTTCCCTTGATTCACAAAACAAAGGAAATGTTGTCGAAAATGATGACGGATCAATCATATGAAGGCTCGGGAAAAAGTGGATTCCTCATTCTTATGAAAGTGATGATCAGACAGTCATATTCGTGACTGACCTCCTCCGTCATGGACTTCTACGGTGGGTGAGGACAGTTATGGCGGACACCAGTGCTCATGCCCTTCAAGCTGATCACAATTTTTCTGCACGAGCTAAGCCATGCCACTGCCTGCATCCTCACTGGCGGCAAGGTAAGTTGAACCCTGTGCTTGCTCCAACTCGACTTACAGGAACCCCACCACTGCGCCCACAGAACCTTACGGACACAATTCTCATTTCCACACAGTCTGTCGATAGATGGTGGAAAGGTGGACCACAATCGGGAGTGACACGCTTGTACAAACAGAAGGCATGGAGGCCACTTGCTAGTGATTGTACCAAAGAATGAACTTAGGCGTTAGTTGCACAATGCTCCGGCCTCCCCTTGTTTAAGCCTGACTGCGTACTCATGGAAGGACGCATGCTTTTCTGCTGACTCAGGTGGACGGCATTGAAGTGAACCTGAACGAGGGGGGCTTGACTCGCACACGTGGAGGCTGGCAGTGGGTGATACTTCCCGCTGGCTGTACGTTTCTCTAGCCCTCTCCGTCCCAGCATGCTCTCCTGGCCCTTCCCAACACCACATTAGCATGCATGCTTGATATGCACCGCGTTCTCGATATTACGTCACCACGTGCTCGTGCGATCAAATGCAGGAGGGTGCAAGAGAGCAATGCTTGTTCTGTGAGCTTATACGCCGAAAGGTAAGCTGTTGCTTGGGAAGGAGCAGTTTCCAGACAGGTGGTAGTACCCTGGACAGGTGGCACCCTTCTGGTGTAGAGGGAAAAGCTGTAGCTGACAAGATGCACCATTTTGCTGCTGGATCTGGGCGGGGAGGCGGGCTGGGCTTGGGCTGGGGCTGGACGGGGGGGGGGCGGCGGGGCGCGGGGGAAAGGGTGGTTGCAGATCTGGGGTCCTCCTTTTGGGGCATGGTGATTGTCATCATGTCCGCCACCACTATGAGTGCCACCCTGGCCTCCGGCCTCCTCTGCGTGGCACTCGTAATAGTCCTCTTCAAAGCCAAGAACGTGAGCGCGCCTCCAGCCTTCCTCTCGGTTGCCCTTGCAGCCGGAGCTACCTTGTGCATGCGCGGATGCTACGCCGAGACTCTTACTCTGCAGAGGCAGAAGTCGCACAGTGCACCGGCAGTTTCAGCTATAGCTGCGTGTCATGATGCGTACGATGCACGGCTGCATATTTTGCGAGTATTCTTGAGTGGATCTACGCACATATAATGCACCGACGCACGGAGTGCACCGCTGCAGTCGCTGCTTTGGTGCATCCGAAATCTTGTGCGTCATGGTGCCAATCCATGACTTGCATGCTCAGCCGCACATACGGTGCACCAGTATGCTCTTAGCTAGGTCCAGGGGCCGGGCGTGGGGCCGGGGCTGAGAAAGCAATGGGGGCTCGTTCGGGGGGATGCTCGCGTGCACGCAGTGGGTGCTGCGCTGGCTCTGCATCGGCTTCCTCCTGCTGTTCGCGCTCCTCTTCGTCCTCCAGTTTGCCACCCTTGCCCACAGGGTGCACCCTTTGAGATACGCAACTCTGTTCATGGGTGAGTCGACACGGCTCTTTCTTCCCCTCCCCTGCTGACAGAAACGACGCTTGACATGCTCTGCTAGCAGCACCCGCCATTTTACTGCCACTTTATTAGCAGCCATGGCCATCATCATGTAAGCTACTGCCATAAGTCGTGACCAGCATCAGCTCTGGCACTGGGACTTCTTCGAAGCGTGGCGGCTCACCGGCTGTCTATATCGATCAATCTGATGGGACCGTGTGGATGGCCGATGTGTGTCACGTGCGATGGCAGGCGTTATGAACGGTCTGTTTTCAGTCTACGGTACGCGCCTCTACCCACTTCCGTTCCGCTTCACCGCTAAGAAGCGACTCGCAGTTCCCTTCTGCTCGTTAGCATTTCATTTCACTAGGGGCCGAGTAGAGCTCACCGGTGCGCTTGCATGGTCTGACGCCTCGCCCCCATATATGCGCAGATATATACGACGATCTCATATCCAGGAGAGTGAACACGAGCGACGCGGAAGTCTTCGCTCAGTCCTGTATGTGCCCTTGCAACGGCACTGCCTGGGGCGTTCTCTGGTGAGTGAGGCTAGCCCCCAACGCGAGGGGAGGCTGCACGTGTGCCTCTGGGACCACCAATGCAGACGTGCAGCGATAGGTACCCCGTTGCGCATCTGTATAATATCGTGAGACACTATAATGAAGCATGTATGACAGCATGCGCGCCATGGTTACCTGTGGTCATTACAGAAGCGCACTGCGCGCGGCATGACAAGTGGGGGCATGGTGGGGGCCTTCTTGCAGTTTGCGGGATGGCTCCGCATGGTCACTGAGTCAATGGGTGCTCTGTAATCTACTTGGCATTTGTCTTACTGCCTGACCTCTCTATGACCTCTCTGGTTGCCTTTCTGATGTGTGGGCGCGGTTGGGCTGCAGGGGCATCATTTCACTTGCCTTCTTGCTGGGCTCCGTTTACATCAGCCTCATTATCATGGAGTGACAGATGGAGGCAGCTATATAGTTAGGAGCAATGGAGTAGAAGTGCTCCTCAATATATATTATTCGTTGATTCTTTCATTTCCTTTGAGTTTGTCAACCTTGCCACCAAGTGTGTAAATAAATGCTCCCCTTCATTTCATTAACCCGTGGACTAGCATTATGCGCTTTTTGACGAAGAGTAAGAGCATAGGAATTGAGGCACACTGCTCAGTAGTCAATACACCCTGCTGGAGTCAATAATAACTGTCCCAGCGAGCTCTACGCGTCGAGCCTTCCCCTTTAAGTGGCCCCACAGGTTAAAAGGTACTGCTTTCAAGGGTGCCAAAGAGCTGCACGCGCGCTACGTCAGGCCTGCCACGCCAGGGGTGCACGTGCGGGCAAGGAGCTAGCTAGCTACAGATGGCGATCTAAAAAGACTCAAAAAGCACATGCTCTAAGGCGTGCCATACAGGATCTGACCAAATTATCGGGGCCGTAACTGTTGAAATAAATGTGGGGTAACCATCAAGAGAGTGGGAACAGATAGGCTTTCCCGAGACTGAAACTTGATGGAGCGTCGCTTGCTCCCTTTGATCCCAGAGGCAGCCGGTTTCTGCTCATCCGAAGCTTCCACCACACCCCTTGCTTGTGACACGTGTCCTGCTGCTGCTTCAGCTGGGAGGGCCTCGGTTGGTGGGGGTAGGAAGAGCAAGGTGGAGGTAGCACATGGGCGCTGTTCCAAGGGAGCTTGCCAAAAGAAAGGCCACCAGAGGCGAGCGTGGCTTTGTGGCAGCTTCTAGAAGACACCCGCCAGAGTCGCCACCGCAAACACCAGGAAGAGGATGCCACCCACGAGCCCGACCTGAGAGACAGCGGCAGCGACAGCAACAGCTGCAGCGTTAGTCACTATTCAGCGGTCGTTTTGATTGAAAGCCCCTTCCTGCTGCTGACGCCAGACTTCAGTTGGGCCCCCCCCAAATATAAAAAAAGGACATCCATGCTAAGATGCTCAGACGCTAAGGCTTTGGTAAGCTGAGAGAAGATATGCAGTACCTGCAAAGTTTCCCCCCCCCCCTCCCCCTAAATAAAAAGACGGGAAGCGGGTGCTCCACGCCCAGCAGTGAACGGTCATCCCAATGGCTTGTGGTTCTCGGGGTGGATGGAAGGTGTCAGAAGAATCAGACATACCAATTTTTCGGAGATGTACTTTGCAAGAAGGGAGCCGCCGATGACTGCTATCCCGGTGGCCAGCCCGTGGCCCAGGATGGCTCCAGAGGCCACCCCCACTGGCGACTGCATGACGTCACACACACACACACACACACACATACGCACTCACATGGAGAGAGAGTGAGAGTGAGGAAGGAAAGGACATTAGGAAGTGAACCTCCAGTGGGCAGGGAGGGCACTGCAGACAAGCTGAACACGTCCCCTGGCGTGCACTAACATTCGTTCTCCAGAGACTCAGGGGCACGCCTTGGGAGAAGAAGCACACACAGAGAGTCGAGCCCTACGCTCATCGAGACACGCGTCACGTCCCCGTGGGGATGAGAAATGCAAGCGGGGGCAGGGTGTGACCTGGGCGGCGCCTAGAGCCACCGTTGCCAACATGGAGCGGTCCCCCCATTCCTGTGCAGCCCCCACCCCACGCCCCCCCTCCCTCCCAGTCACCTCGTCAGCACAGACCAACCTCACGCGGCGTTGCCAGGTGTCGCACAAGCCTAAGCCTTCGGGCTCCGGGACATGCGCACAGGCAGGCCTAGGAGTCTAGCCCGAAGAAGGAGAAGAAGAAAGGAGCAGAGCCAAGCCAAGAGAGGCAGAGGGCTCGTCGCTGCCCCCCTGGAAGGAATAGCGGAGTTTGTCTAGAGCTCCAAGGTGGCCATAGAAGGGCGATGCCAGTGAAGACAGGTGCGGGTGAAGGCGCCAGAGAATGTGCCAGTGAGAGCGCCTAAAAGGGTGCAAGAGAGCGTGCCAGTCAGGGCGCCTAACGAGGTGCCAGAGGATGTGCTGGTGAAGGTGCCAGAGAAAGAGGTGCCAGTGAAGGAGCCGGAGAGGGTGCCAAAGAAGGTGGTGCCAAATGAGATGCCAAGAAATGAAATGCCAGTGGAGGTGGTGCGAGGGAAAATGCATGTGAAGGAGGTGCCAGTGACGGTGGTGCCACTTAATTGCCAAAGAAGGTGCAAGCAATGGTGCCATTGAAGGTGCCAGAGAAGATGCCAGAGAAGGTGACGGTGCCAATGAAGGTGCCGGGGAGGTAGCAGCAAGGCAAGGCAGCCAGGGAGGGCAGGCAAGAGCAGAGGCACGGCGACAGCGGCACCAGCACCAGCACACGCAAGCTCCTGGGAGGAAGGGAAGGGAGGGGCCCCTGGGGGCAGGCTCTCTTTGTCTGGGACAAGGGCCACTCACAGCAACGAACACGAGCGTGCACGCCTCCCAGAACACCGAGAAGGGCGTGCGCATCCTCTCCGCCTGCACTCACACCCCCCCCCGCCCCCC